>JAQZBX010006888.1:0-51937 GCA_029593785.1 Cabassous unicinctus | reverse complement strand
AACTAGCCCAATCATGGAGTAACATCCTTACTGATGTCTGTTTTGGAGAGATGAGCTATCGGTGGGGAGTGTAGGAATGTGGGGTTTAACTTGTTGCAATTGGGATTTGAGGAAGAATGTGGGAAGTTTAGATAGGACCCAGACAGGAATGTGAGAGGGTGAGGCAGATGGGGAGCAGGGAATTTAGTTTGAGAAGAGACCACCTTTGTTCTACTTCTCTCAATTCCCCTTCTTCTTTTTAGAGTTTATTGGACTCTTCTAACACCACTCATTATATGCGGACTAAACATCTTGCCATGCCCAAGATGGGTTTCTCCCCCACCTCTTTTTTTTAAAATTTTGGACACAGATATCTGTCAGAGGACCTCAGTGTTCTTTGGTCCCTGAAGCCTCTACAAGAAGGGTAAACATTTTTTAAAGCATGGAAATCAAGCTGGATGACTTGGGAGCTGGTTTTCTCAGTGACTGTTATAGTTGTGTAAGTGAGAGACTGTTTATAAAAGGCTGGGTAAGAGTAGAAGTAAAGGGGAACTCATGTTGGGAAGGGTTAAGGTTTAGAGCATCTAAAGGTCAGGTGTAAAGGGTTTTGCTTGTGTGTGGTCACAGTTTAGGAGGGAGGAGTTTCAGGTTGTGGGAGTAGAGATAGGTTCTTTGACGCGGGTGTAATGGGTCTAACATTTTATTTTGCAGTTCTTATAACAGTGTTTATGGTCAGTAAAACTTGAAATGGACCCTCCCAGTTGGAGTTAGTTTATCTTCTTTCCAGGTGTAGATGAAGACCCAGTCTTTAGGCTGGAACTTGTGGTCTGGGAACCCAAGAGGAGGAGTCTGAGTGATCAGGGCTTTTTTCCTGTAGGGAGGAAAGAGTTAAAGCAAGCGAATATACATATTTTCTTAAAAGTTTATTTTTGCTTTCCTATTGAAAAGGAGATTCTATCTTAGCAGGATAAGAGTGTCTAAACAGAATTTCATGTGGGGGGCAAACATAGGGCTCTCCTAGGTTTTACCCTAACTCTTAACAGTGCAAGTGGCAGATATTTAGTTTAAGGCAAGCCAGTTTTTAGTATTAGCTTGGTAAGCTGTCTTTTAAGTTCCTGGTTTCTTTTCTACTTTCCTTGAGGAGGGTGGATGCCAGGGAGTATGGGAATCCTAGTTGATTTCTAAGACTTTCTGGAACAAGGGCTAAGAGGGATACTTGGGTTAAGCACATTCATTAATAAGAAGTTCATCAGGACTCTCAACATGTTCAATGTTCCTTTGTATATGATCTAGAATAGAAAAGATATCACCATAATTATTAGGCATATATTTAGAATAGGATATGGTACACTTCTTAATATTAATTAATGTACTATTCAATGCACATGTTTTTCTTTGAGCTGTAATTAGTAGATTTAAGTTCCAGGTTTGCAATACCTTACATGTTATCTCTCCGTGGGAGCAGGCTATAATGCCAATTGTGTTTAAGTTCTACTCACAGTACTCTGGAGATCATTGCTCCACTTGGTATGTTCTTCACATAGCCAGCATGCTGCAGCACCATTGACTCTAGAGAGAAGCTAGGAAAGTAGGTTCCAGTATTCTACTGGCCTGGTGTATAGCACTCTTCAGCACTATGAAACAATGCCAATCTGGAGGTGATATCCATTGTACATTTGGCTATATGGAGCCATCGTTGGCTGCTGTAGGAGTCTGAACCTGCAATGTAGTCTCCATCCACTTCAGGAGCACAACCAGAGATGTAGTAGACACTTTTTATTGTTTTAGGGGTCAGTGACCAACTTAGCCAATAACTCAAATGGAGAGGTAATCTGCAGTATATCTGCAGAGGTAATCTGAAGGTCTTGTTTGAATGCACAAGAGAATTTGACAATGCTGAAGTTTATTTCTTGATTTTTATACACTTTTTAAACACTTTCAGTGCAATGTGTTTTCCTTCTTACACTTTTACTATGAAGATGTTAAGTAGCAGGTATTTTACTTTAGCAGTACAGGAAAAACTACTTTCCTTTTTTTTTTAAAAATAAAAACTGAAGATTCCTCATGGAATCAAGATTATCTTTTGATACTACCACTTGAATATGCAGATTGAGGTGGCCTCTAATGGGTTTCACTGCTATGAAGTTACTTTTTGCCATTAACATCAATTCAGGCTTTTAGTTAGTAATGGCTTCTTGGAACTAGCCATTCAAATGCTTCAGTTTAGAAGATGATTTTTATAAACTCTCCATAATTGAATACAACTACATGGACTGGTTAATTTACTTTAGATTGCAATTAGCAGCCAATGGAATTTACTTTATCCATTTAAAAGAGGGCAGATCTACCTTTCTTTTACTTAATTTCATTAGGTATGAATTTAACTTTCATCACCTTAAGGATTTAATAAATTTATGTACTTGACATTTTATAAACCTAGGAAGATAACATTCAAGGTAAATGAAATTGAAACTATTGAAGTTTATGAAAGTAATGCCTCCCTCCTTTTTTTTTTTTTACAGGATGCTAAAACTCCTTTAATAAAATTATAAACTGTAAATAATCTTAAAAGCATTGACTGCCAGGTTCTGGAAAACTGTTTTTAAAGATCTTTGTATAGTTTTTAAGGACTTTTTCTTTACTTGTTGATATTTGGTAACAGGATTATTTATTTTAAGGCTGTTAAAAGGTTTAAATTGAGGAATTTCAGAATAAACTCTGATTTTTAATTCTGTAGTTTAAAAGATAAAGTTTCAGTCTGTTACACCTTGTCTTTCTCTCACAGCTCTTGTAAAGAGAAGGCCTTGAGGATAAGGCAGGTTAAAGAGTTTAGGAAAACTTTTTTTTTTCTTTCAGGTTCCTATATTTAGATTTCTATATTACTTTTTTTTATCTTCCTTAGCCCAATTGGGCTTCAGGAATAGTTATTCACATTTAGCTTATCTAAGAACCCTTATTTGCTAATTTGATATCATTCCGATGTATAGAGTCATACATTGAACAAACAGGCAGACATGAATAGTTTGACACAAAAACACAGGATTTACTGTTATAATTTTTATTCTCTTACAAAACAAGTTTAATTGTAAGATAACATTTAAAAGATTTTTTAAAGACTGTTTAGTTACTCTAATTTGCACTGTGACTATATAATTTTGCACAATAATTTTAATTTTTTAAAATTATTAGCTTATAATCAAAATGTCCCCAATGCTTTAAGATAATTTTCCTTTGCTTTAGAACTTTATTTTTCACTTTGACTTTAGCAGACCTTAGATGAGCAAGACTAATTCATTAATTTTGTAGAACTCAAGCTGTGAAATGGGTCCTATTATCTAAATCAATGTTTTCAATGAGTCTGTACTTAGGGATAAGGTGTTCTAATAGCATTTTAATTAGTTTGTGCCGTTGCTTGAGGAACTGGGTAGACTTCCACACATGAAGTTAGATGGTTAATAACCACTAGGAGGCACATTAGTTTTTTCATTGGTGGTACTTCAGTGAACCATTCACCTGAATGGTTTGAAAAGGTTTAAGCTCTGGGGGTTGCCCTCTTATGGGTTTTTCCTCAGACTTTGTTTATTTACTTTTCTACAGATGATACATTCATTTACTACTTGGCAGGCTACAGAGTACAGTCCAATACATGCATAATGAGTTAGAACAGCATCGCATAAATTTTGGACATCACAGTGACTGCCCTAGTGAAGATGACTTAGAATTCCCCTAGCAATGGCTTTATTTATTTTTTCTCTCCCATCCTCTAAAAACTGTTTTCCATTTTCTGTCTGAGTTCTGCCCATGGCCTTTACCTTTCTAGTTCTTTGTCACTAAAGCGAGATTTGCCAACTTCTATAGGTTAGGCAGGGACCAAAATTATCATTGGGGCTTCAAGCCTTTATTCTATTCCAGCCATTTTTACCTCCTTGTCGGCCAGTCTATTACCTCTAGCCTTAAAAGTACTTTCTTTTTGATGTTTATTTACATGTATGATGGCGATAGAGTCTGGTAAGAGTAAATTCTTTAACACAAGAGTTAGCAGGTTTGAATGTGTTCATTCTTTTCTTTGACTAGTTATCATCCCCCTTTATTCTCAAGTTTTTTCAAACACATGTGCTACTCCCCAAGCATACCAGGAGTCAGTGTAAATTTTTCTTTTCTGTCCTTTTGATAACTTTAGAGCCTGATTTAGGGCATATAGTTCACAAGTTTGGGCCAATCAAGGACTTAGCAACATTAACTTGGTTTGCTCTTTTTTTCCTGTTTTAGAGATTGTAGCATAACTTAAGTTTTTTCTTTTTTTTTTCCTTCATACTTTCTTACATATATTTGTTGAGCCTCACATAATAAATCATCCAGTGGCTTGTTTGCTCATCTTTCTATCTTTTGCACTTTTAAAATTAATATCAGCCCATGAGGTAGTTACAAAATATACTTTAAGTAGATTTTGGGCTGCTGGATCATTCATTTTTAAGCCTGAATTTTTTTTTATAAAAAAAAATTTTTTTTAGCCTATTCAAGAAAGCTGTGGGGGTTTCCTCTCTTCTTTGTTTTGCTTTGAAGCTTTACTTAAATTCTGACTCTTGGGGAAGGCATTTCTAATTCTTTAGATAATTATACTTCTAAATCTCTCATATTATCTCTATGAGCAGCATTATTATGATCTCAGTTAGGGTTCTGGAGGGGGGACTTTTGCTCCCCTCTGTGTCCCCCTTGCGCTACTGGGTGTTTATCATCCCAGGCCTTCATAGCCGCTCTTCAAATTTGTTCTTGTCCTTCTCTAGAGAAGAGATGATTTAAAATGGACATTAATTCAGTTCAAGTATAAACATTTGGGCCAAGAAATTGATTAAATTGGTTAGCTAAACCTGAAGGGTTTTTAAAAAGATTTTTCATTTTCTTTTTGAAACTTCTTATTTCAGCACTACTCAAGGGAGCATTCACAAACCTAATTTCCCCTTGCCCTAGGGGAAATTTTTTAAGAGGGCATTGTTTACAAATCTAAGGTTTGATAAACCCAGTTTTCCCCTGGAGCTAAACTTTGGCCAGTGAGCAGCTCCACACTTAAAGGGAATTCCAGCCCAGATAAAATAATATTTTATCATGGTTTTCTTTTCTTTTTCTTTTTACTTTTTCCTCTTATTTTGGAATATTACCCCAATTTTCTAAACTTGTCCCTAATGGACTGTTCTTGGGAACCTCTGGTAAACTTTCTTGCTGGATGCTTTTAGAATTTGTGTTTTTTTTTTAATCTTCCCTGAGACTTCTGAGGAGTTACCGGCCCTTATTTCTTACTTCTTGCCGTGTATCTTGACTGAGATGTCTCATGCCACGCTCAATCTTGCAGACTCAACAGGGTCTTTCAGAACTAAGTCCCCCCGCTCTCCCCATCACCATGCCCTGGACACAAAGTCTTTTACCTGGGTCTGTGCACAGACTTACATGACTTCTCTTATCCCTGCCCTTTTTGATTTTATTGTCCGGACCTTTTCCTGCATGTCTGTTCCCATCTCTACTTGCTGTTCTGTGCACTGTTCTTTCTGTTGGCAGAGTGTACCCACACTCCGAGGGGTGATTCAGAACTTCCTGGCACTGCTTGTGGGAAGGCTGTGCCGAAACATGCAGTTTGGCCTCACCCAGGTGGATCCCTCAGTGGAGGTCCTGCTGGAGAGCCAGCTCCAACTGCCCATGTTGGACAGCAAGGACATGGTTCTGGTGTGTGCACATGGACAGGCCTGGCAGGAGCAGCAGCAGGCTGCCCACAGTCTCCTGGAGGTAGGCCTGGGACAGAGGGCAGGGGGGCAAGAGGAAACTGCAGCTGCCCTGAGCACAGGTGGGAGTGCCCAGCACATGTCCAGGTAACACATCTGGGGACCCAAGGCCCCCAGCCTCATTTGGCAACAAACCTGAACCATGTTGGCATGAAGCTGAGGCCTTTATTTTCCTATTTAGTGTGGTGATCAGTGTGGTTGGTCACAGGATGCTGGCCCAGATGACACTGGAGTGGTATAGGTTATATGGTGTAGGCCTCGTATATCTTCCTAAACTCTTAAAATTTTGAATTTCCAAGTACACCTGAACCAAAGGGTTTCTAATGTATGTGAGGCCTCTTTCCCCCTGTCTTCTACCCCATAATACAACCCATGCAAAACATGTTGAATTTACCTTCAGAATGCTCCTCAATTCCACCCAGTTCTTCCTATTTCCACTCCCCCCTCCTCAAATCTAACACACCATCTACCTGAAAACTCCCCCAACTTGCTTTCTCCTGCCCCTAGAATATGATCTTCATTTAGCTGCCACAGGGATTATGCAGGTTCAAGGGGATCATCACAGAAGCCTGCTGCAGTGGCTCCTCGTCTCTAACTCAGGCCCTACCTGTGGGCCATCTGGTCTCCCGAAGGCCTTGCAGGCTGCCCTTCTGTCCTAGACCTCCCAAGCTCATTCCCTGCCTCAGGACCTTTGCATGTGCTTTTCCCTATATTACGTGCTGGAGCCTGGCTCCTGATATGGCTGGTGCTTTCTGACCCATGAGGTTTCTGTGTCAACATCACTCCTTGGGGAGGCTGTTGCAATAAGCCCCATCGACATAGCTCATCCTCATTACCACCTCCACAGCTCCATTCTTGGTCATAATTACCATCCCATTTATAAGTCTATCTTGGCATCATCCTTCTCCCCTCACTGCACTGCAGGCCCATGAGGAGGAGGCACCTTGGTTTTGCCCATCACAGCATCCACCAACACCCCACATAAACCTGGACCATAGGAGGGCTCAGGCATTGCAAATTTGCCAAAGTAAATGAGTGATGGGGACAGATGAGTGAAGGCCTGATCAGAATTGTAATAAGGGCCATGAAAGCTGCTGGAGTCATCAGGTAGCAGACCCCACAGGGGACATGTTCCCAGCTCAGTGGGTGGCCCTGGGAGGCCTCTCTGAGGGGTGCCCCTTGTTCAGAGGCCTGAAGATATGACAGAGCCACCACTCCAAGAACAGGGATGATTCCATCCTGTGCAGCCCTGTTGGGGCAGGTGGGGAGGTCCATGATGTGTCCCTGATAGCTCCCAGCAGGTGAGGACTAGATGAAGCTCTGACTGCAGAGGCTCAGGCCAGGGTCCCACAGCCACAAGGAGTCACAACCCAGTGGATCAGGGCTTTTCTAGTGCCCTGGAGAGAATGTTGAACAATTCTCAGTGACTCCAGAAGAAAATCTGGCTTCCTTACTACAACCAACCATCAGTGAGTGCTTGTGGTGTTCAAGGCCAGTGCAGGCCACTGGGAAAGCATGCCAGGGTGACTGATGGAATTAAGTAAATGGCCAGCATGCCCAAGCCAATGTCATGCATCCTCAGGTATCTGGAAAGTCCAGCTAATGGAAGCAGGTCATGTTAAATTGAGGTGATCCATGTATCCTGGCCAGGCACAGCAGGGAACCCTTGTCCCTCACAGCCCAGAGAGCAGAGCCTGAGGCCAGCCTTGCTGGGGAGAAGAAGGTCCTTCTGAGCAGACATGAGTCAAGCATCAATAGGCCATGCTCCACCTCTCCCAAGCCATGTGGCCCAAAGTCTGTCCTTTGCCTTCTCCATGCATTGTGCTCCTCCTACCAGGATGGGGCTCAGAGCTGTGCTCACCTTGTGGGAGGGTTGAGGTATTCCAAGGACATTTGCCCTCTCAGGGGGTGAAGTGAGTGCATCCTGTGACCCTCTGAGGTAACCCAGCCCCACTGGGCCACAGTGCTGCTGGGTGGAAGGATGGTGGACTGGCCATCTCATGCCTTTGACACTTGGCTACCCAGGGGCCTTTGTAGACAGCAGGAGTAGGATTCAACTCAGAGCTCCTGCCTCCATCCCAGGCATAGCTCCTTCCTGGAAGTCAGGGGCATGGGCTCCAGTTCTTATGCACTCCAGCCAGGACTCAGCCTGCTTTCCTCAGCAGGGTTGCTGGGCACTGCTGGGAGGCAGCCAGGAGCTGGTGCAGCTCTGGAACCACATCCACTATGAGCTGGCCAGGAAGAGGCTGGGCATGGCCATGCTGACCTCCATGCAGAGGTTCTGCTGCAGGAAGAGGTAGGCTCTGGGCATGGGCTTGTTCTTACCCCATGGGGCTCCCCCAGGAAGAGGTAGGTGTTGGGTGTAGGTTTCTGCTTACCACATGGGGCTCAGCCATGACACAGGGGCTGAGATCACAGAGCTGTGGACATGGGGTAGTAGATCCTTATGGGGCAGGAACTGTCAGAACATATCATTAGAATCCCCTTAGCCAGAGTTTCTCCAGTGCCCAACATGTGTCATCACTGAGTCAGGCTATTCACTTTCTCTGTCAGTTAAGGTTGTGGCTGCAAAGGAAATCCCCTTGGAACAGGGCACCACTGCAGATCCTGCTCACTCCAGGACCTGCACACCCTGGGTCCTGCACTACTCAGGTCCTGCCTGGGAGAAGAATCTGGGTGGCTCTATGTCATGAGGGCTGGACTCATCCAGTTGCCCATTGACTGCTCAGTGGGCACTGCCCAGGTCCCAGGGCTGCTGGGGTCAATAGAAGGGGTGGTTCTGCCTCAAGGACTCCCACCCTGAGGTCATTAGGAGAGGTGGACTTTCCCTCAGGGATTCCCACCCTGGGGTCACAAGAGGAACACAAAGGGGAACAGTGAGTGAATAATTACAACTGATCCTATGGCCACACAGCCCTCTAGGCTGTCCTTCCATAGGTCAGAGCTGTATGCCAAGCTCATGTATGAGGGCAGGCAGAGTCCTTGGGACCCTGTGAAGGAGCTGGCTCAGGAGAGGGCCTTGGGGCATAAGGAGCCCTGTTGTGGCCCTAGACCTGTGGCCCTCTGCTGGGGTCTGCAGGTGGTCAGCACCTCTGCCTGTGTACCTCTGAGTCTATGGGAGGCAGCTGATCACACCTTCTCCCCAGACTGAGAACAGAGAGGTGATGGGGAGGGGGGAGCAGACTTGGGGTTCCCTGCTCTCCAAACTGTCCTCCTCTCTGTCCTTGTCCAGGCACTCACTGCCCTCTGCCCACAGGGTCTAGAGAGCCAGAACTTCCCAAAAGAGGTTCACCAGAAGCTGCAGGATTTCACCTTGCATGTGGGCACCAGCCCCAACAAGGCCCAAAGGGTGAGAGTGGATGGTGAGGCTGCTTCCCCCAGGCTGTGTTCTCCCTTGGCTGCTTCTTCCCAGGATGCCCCCCTAGAAAGCTCCCACCCAGACTGCTTCCCCTCCATGATGCTCTTTCTCCCCAAGGATTCTCCCTTAGGATGCTCCCCAGGATGTACCCCACAATACAGCTCCCCAGGATATAATCCTCCCACCAGGATGCTCCCCATAAGATACCCCCAATCTCCTCCCAACCGCCTCTGAGGTGCATCTCCCCCAGGATGTCCTTCTTGCCTGCTTCTCACCCAGGAAACTCATCCCTCACAAGGCTGCCCCTTCCCTGAGGAGATCCCTTCCAAGAGTGTGAATCCCAGGATGTTCTCCCAAGCTGCTTCTCCCCCAGGATGCTCCCCTTAGCATGTTCTCCCACAGGCTGCTCCTCCAGAAGTCTCACCTGTAGGGACTGCCCAGGTCTTCTGAGGGTTCCCCAACTACTGTGAGCTGGTGGTCCCAGGACAGAGACTGGTTGTCTGATGGGCATTGCTGCCCTGAGTGGACAATCTGCACACACAGAGGCTTTGTTTTGCCATGTGGAACCAAAACATTGCCCATCACATGGTTTCACCCCATGCACCTTAAGTGTCTCCTGTGTGCAGTCCCTGAGCACTTACCTTGTGGGGGGAAGGAGACAAATCAAGGGATCACCAGGGGCAGAAGTCCACACAGGGAGCTGTGAGCCCAGCAGGTAGGGATCCTGCCCATCAGGGGCCAGTGGGTGGCTGCTGTGCAGGGTCAGGAGTGAGCATGGGGTGGGAGGGCAGGCAGTCTACAATGGAAGAGGAGGGGAAAACTTGCTGGGACACCCAGGCCTTAGCACCTGTTTGCTCTGCCCCATACCAGTTCTCCTCTGAGCTCTGGTCCTTTTTAAGCAGTGAAAACTCACTGGGCCATGTGTGGAGCCCCTGGGGACTTGGCCTCACCAGGGGAGACCCATAGGCAGATGTACACCCCACTAGGGATGGTTTGTGCTGTCCACAGGTGAGTAGATCTGCCAGCCCCAGGAGGCTGGGGTTTTTAAATGGCACCTGCTGCTCTGTAGGAAAACCACCTGCCTGAAGCCTGACCATACTCAGGGCCTGTGGCTGGATCTGTGAAGCTGGAGTTGTTCTCAGCAGTCTTGGCAGGGCCCCGGCACACACAATGGGCTATTACCATTGAAAGAGTGAGGGGCTGGGGCTTTCTGGAAGAGACCCAGAGCCTCCCTGATGCTCCATCCACATGGAGTTTGGGGGATTCAGGGATGGGACTGGTCTCCAGTGACCCTCAAGAAACCTCGGGACCATTTGGGACGTGGGCACCTGGGCAGCAGGGGCTGCTACCATGGGTGTCTGCTCCATGCAGTAGGGGCTGCACCTCTTGTTCACTGCTGATGCTGCCTGTGGCTTGTCTTGAAGAACACTCAGTAGCAAATGAGTGAACAAGCAGGTGGCAGCACTCGGGCACTCCCACACAATGCCTCTGCTGTCCTAGAGATGAGGATGAACTTGATCTCACTTGGTGTCTTGTTTTTCTCAGCAGGAGCACCTGGCATTGGAGATGAGCTTGATGGTCAAGCAGGTCTGCAACTCATTTGACAGCTTCCAGTGATGCCAAAGGTCCTTCCTCCTGAGACTGGAGCAAGCCCTGCCAGGGCCATCAGGTGAATGCCACATTGACATCCAGTGAGGGGACAGACCTGTGTGGTTAGGTAAGTAGCCTGAGGGCTAAGGCTCCTCATGATTTGGGGGGACTGCTGGCTTCCAACATGCTTCACATTCACCCTGGTTCTGGTTAGGCAGGGAATTGTGCCATTTTCAAGTCAAAGGGTTTTCACAGTGGTGAGAGTTCACCATGAAGTGTTGTTGGTTCAATTTATCATCAGGGAATGAGAGTGCAGCAGCTGAGGCTGTCATCAGATTGGGCTCAGAGGCTCCTTAGTGGCTGAGTATTGGGGCTGTGGCAACCACTCTGTGTTTTCAGGTTAATATGAAGCCAGAGCCAGGAGTCAGGCAGGATAAAGGGCCATTATGCAGCCAGAGGGATGGGGCTGCTGGAACAAGTGTCATGGTTTGGGGGTATCCTGAATTAATAATTTTGAATTGTTAGTTAAAACTGAAGGGAGACTGAATGATAAGGAATAGTGGATTGAAGTAGTGGTGATGCCCTCTCCCAAAGAGTGTGTGCTTTACTTGCTAGGAAGCCCTCCCTATTCATGGGAAGGAGGGCAGACATTAGAGCTCTTAGCCTCCCCTCTCTGACTTTGCCATGCTTTCAGCAGGAAGTAAGTGAAGTGACTGTCTACAGTCCCAGGAGACCACCCAAGGACTGTGGGAACTGCTGACCCTGGCCCCAGAATTTGCTGGAAATGAGACCCTTTCAAAGCCACTGGCTCCCAGATACTGTCATCTCCATGGCCAGTCTCCCCTGTTCAGCCTGCTTTGCTCTGTGGGCAGGAGAGCAGGGCTGGGAGAGGGTGGTCCATGGAGGCTGAGAGTAGCAACAGCTGTGCCCCAGGATGGAAGGTGCCCCCATGGCCACAGGTGGGGGCAGCTTCCTTCTGACAATGGGAGAGGCAGACTTAGAAAGAAATATAATGTGCAGCTGTCATTCTAGTTTTAGTATTTTTTTCTTTTCAAATGTCATTGAGTTAGTTACAACCCAAGGTTTCCCAGTTCCTCCTCTGTCCCAGGCACTCTTTCTGAGAACCATTCCTGCACTCTCTGCTCCTCTTTTGAGGAGCATGAAGATGATGGAACAATAAGGGATGTGCTGGCAGCACTTAGACTGGCAAAGGCAGGGTTGGAACACCAGCCCAGGCTGAGGACAGCCTGTCTGCCCACAGCACTGTTGTGCATCTGTTCCTCCTTTTCCTTTAAATGTTCTGACATCAGAATCTCTCAGGGCTTCCCAGATAGTTCACTACCAGGCCCAGGTCCACCTTCCTGTGTGACCTTGTGCAGGTTCACCTGACCTCTCTGTGCCTCTGTATTCCCACCTGTGAAATGGGCTTAGTGATGGGAGTTGTTATCAGGAGTTGCTGCAGAGATTATCTGGGGTTAATCAAAGGCTTGGAGATTATTCTAAGAGACAGTGAACATTTGATGAATATTAATTCTGTAAATTATTAGTTATTTGCCACCTGGTGTTGCTTTAATGCACCGTAGTGTGTTGACTCCACTTTGAGGCTGTAGCTAATCCTTCTCAGATTTCAGTGTTGTAGGAGTGCTCCATTTGCAGCCATTGTAAACACAACTGCTAATGAGTTTCAGGTTTCCAGTAGCCCTACTTATTAAGTGTCCCTGGGCCCAGCCCCTCAGGCCCAGCCCCTAGTCCTCTCATCTCACATGCTGCAGGAGCACAGTGTGATTCCTGATGTGTGGGCCCCACAGTTAGTCAGGGCTGAGCCAGATGGGAGCCCAGATTCCCAAATGTGACTGGAGTCTCTCCTAAGGTGCCAGGCTGCAGAAACCTCTGCCCACTGAGGGGTGGTGTTTGCTTGTCCCACAGGTTTCTGTAGGGCACTGAGAAGGTTGTGGAGGGTTTGACCCTCACATTGCCTCCTGACCCCATCTGCCCAGGGCCTGGCTGCTGCCCTCTGGCTGCCAGCATCAAACTGATGGATCTCACACTGGCCACCTTAGGACTGTGGCTGATGCCCCTCCTGCTGGTGTCCTCTATGGAAGTTTATTTCCTGAATGGACAGCTAGTCCAGGGTCAGTAGCTGGACTTCATGATGTCCCATCCTGATGCCAGTGCAGCTGTGCCCCTCATCACCCTGAGTGATCCCAGCCCCACAGGTGGGTCTGCTCAAGACAGGACAGTTACTTCTGCAACAGATGCTGTGACTCTCTTGCCTCTTGTTTCAGGGTGTGGAAGGGTGGAGGGGTCAGGATGTTCACTTCCATCCAGTGTTGTCCATTTAGACCCAGAACTTGTATCACTGTAACAGAGGCACTTCCCACAGTTATTTCTGATTAGATTTAATTTATTGTAGACAATGAAATATGTACATGGCTAAAGAGTAAGACAGTGTAGAAAGGGTTAAAATGAAAGGGAAGAACTGTGGCCTCTCTTCTACCCCCAGTGCCTCCAACCTCACCTGTTAACACCTGTTGGACAGAGGAGGAGTGAGCTTCTTACACTCCCCAGCTCTCCTGCACCTTCATCCCATGGTAGGAATATAATCACTGTAGTTTCTTTCCTATTTTTCATTATAGTGTTGAATTCCTTAAAATATAGCAAAATCTAGCAGCTTCACACCTTGTCAGGAAGATACTGGCATTATCAATTCCTCCTATCACTTAAATTCCCTATTATTCTAAGGTTTTATATATGTATTTTTTTTTTCTCTTCAAACTTTTGTTTTCCAGGAGTTTCTCATTGCATTTCTTTTGTCTTACCTTTACTTTTATCACATCCTTAATTTCTTTCATCATTTTGAGTTTTCCATCTGAAGACCTCACTGCTGGACACTGTCTTTCTTCCTGTTTCCATCTGGAGTGAAGCCTTCCTAGGCCTGGGATGGAGCCTCCTTACTGAGAGTTCCTAAACTGCCCATCTACCTTCCCTCCACTGCTTCCTGAATTGTAGCTTCTTCTCTCTCAGGACTCCATTGTCTTGTTAGAGAATGTCCTAGTGAAATTTACAAGATAAGGTGCCTGGGAGATATAGTTCAGCATTCTTATCTGTCCTCACTATTAATTGGCAATTTGGCAGGAACAGAATTCAGAGTTGAAAATACTCTTCCCTCAGCCTCTTGAAGGTATTGGAATATTATTTTGTATTTGTAGTGTTGTTGCTGATGGTTCAGATATTTTTCTGCTGTTTAATCTCTTGTAGATAACCTAGTTTTCTTTCAGAGAACATTTAAATTCTTTGTATTTTTTGCTTTTGTTTTTCATATTTTGTTTTTATATTCCTTTTTGTTTAGTTTTGTTTTGAGAGTCTATTGTTTTTATTCACTACAAGATTCAGTTTGCTAATATTTTCTCCAGACTTTTGCATTTTTTAGTGCTTTAACCATTTCCATTCATTTCCAAACAACCTTTTTAAATTTTTTAAAATTTTTAGAAAGAAGCTTTAGATTACATAAATGTTACATCAAAAATATAGGGGAGGGAAACAGATGTGGCTCAAGAGGTTTGGCATCCATCTACCATATGGAGGGACCATGGTTTGATCCCTGGGACCTCCCAGTTTAAAATATATATATAGGATTCACATATACCACACCTCCTCCCTCTCTCAAACTCTCCCACATTAACAACATCTTTCATTAGTTTGCTACATTTGTTAAAACTGATGAACACATATTGAAGCATTGTACTAACCAAGGAGTATAGCTTACATTATACTTTACTCTTTGCCCCATCCAATTTTATACATTTTGACAAAATGTATAATGGCCTGTATCCATCATTGTGATGTCATGCAGGAAAAATTCCAATGTCTCAAAAATACCCCCATGTTATACCTATTCTTCTCTCTCCTCCCCCCTCAGAACCTCTGGAGGCCACTGCCTTTGTATCAATGATACAAAGTCTTCTATTGCTAGAATAATCATGTCTACTTTAGTCATAGTTGCTTTCCCCCTTTATGTTTGTTCATACCATAATCTTGAGGATTTTGTCATGGTGATGACCACCCTGTCTCTGATTGGTAGAGGACTTAGATATCATGGAGCAGATGGATGGAACTGTATTGACTGCAATTACAGACACTCTCCGTTTCCTGGGATGGGCATTGTCCATCAACATCCTTTTGCTAGTTGTCCTTGATGAGTCCAGTGAACTAGGTTTTGTAACTCTGCTGTGATTCAGGGCTCAACTGGGATATGAGCAGACTAAAGATTTAAGTCTCTAGGACATATATTTAACAAGTATAGTGCTAATTATAGGTTCAAATAAAAGGCAGAAGAGCCATGTTTAGGGAAATTATAAATAAGTCTAACTCTGTTACATTGGGAGGATATATTCCGAAATAAGGCCCATTGACAGGGTGCAGAATTCCTGAGAAGCAGACACGGAGAAGACACAGCAAGCACAAGCATCAAGGGGGGAATAAATAAATAAATAAATAAATCTTTAAAAAAAAAAAGATAACATCCTACAGTGGTGAAAGACACAATGAATTTTTAAAATTATATTATTTTGTTTTTTTGTAGATTATTTTTAATTATTATTATTTTATTTTATTACTCTTTTTTTTTTTCTTGGCTTTGTTTTTTCTTGGCTTTGTTTTCTTTGGATCACAGAAAGGTCACCACTGTGGCAGTGGAGGATCACTGGTCTGGGGTGTAAGTGAAGGGGGGATGTGTGGGGAGTGGTGCACCTGGGGCATATGAATATCTTCAAGGGGTCATGGGTCATTGTCTCCGTGGATGGAGACCCACACAATAACCAAAAGAATATTAAATTCCCATCCTGGGAAGTCCTGCTACATTCTCCAATAGAGTGGCAAGAATCCCCCCAAGTACATAGGCAGTGCCTAATGAAGAAGGACAGACCATTATGTCTTGCCCTTGATATTGATGGTTGTATTTATGAACCTTTTCTAGTGAAATTGAAACAGTATTTTTCAATTATGTAATTACTATTATATATTGCCTAAGATTTACCTCCTGAAAGCCTACTTGTTACTCAAAAGTGGCCTCTCTCCAAGTCAAACTCAGCATATAAATGCACTACCTTCCCCCTAAGGTAGGACATGACTCTGGGGATGAGCCTCCCTGGCACTGAGGGATTATTACCAAGCACCAACTAGCAACTTATCTGGAAAAAGACCTTGTCTTCTCCGTGTCTGCTTATCTTCCCCTTGCTGTGAGGTCCCACTGCATCAGCCCCTTGTGCCGCGTGGGCCAGCCTGCCCTAACAAGGAGGCCCCGGGAAGCGAACCCAGGGCCTCACACATGGTAAATGGGGGCTCTATCAGTTGAGCCACGCCCGCTTCCTGTTGTGAGGGCTTGCTGCATCAGCCCACAAGGCTGCGCGAGCCGGCCTGCCCTCACAAGGAGGCTCAGGGAAGCGAACCTGGGGCCTCCCATATGGTAAACGGGGGCTCTATCGACTGAGCCACTCCCGCATCCCAGATGTTATCTTTTATGTACAATGACAACTTCCTCTGTCTGCTCCCTCAGTGTCTTATTTTTTTTTTTTTTGCTTTATCTTCAAAGAAGATTTAGGTTACTGTAAAGTCACATAGAAAATACAGGGGATTCCCATATACCCAAATCCCTCCTACTTTCCCACTTTCACCTATTAAGAACATTTTACATGTGTATGGTACATTTATTCAAATTGATGTGAAATAACAAAGCATTGCTACTAACCATGGGTCAGTGGTTTACATTATGGTTTACATTTCACCTGTACACTTTTATAGATTTAGAGAAAATTTAAAATGGCCTGTAGCTGTCATTATAAGATCATGCAGAACAATTCCAATGCTCTGAAAATTCCCTATGTTTCATCTATTCTATTCTTCCCTCCCTGTTTTATTTAGATAGCCAAAGGGGTGCTGCAGCAAAGTACCAGAAGTCTGTGGCTTTTATAAAGGGCATTTATTTGGGGGGAAAGCTTACACTTACAAGGCCCTAAAGAGTCCAACTCAAGTTTGATTTCTCATCCAAAGTCAGATGTCACATGTTGGAAAATGATGGTGGGCAATCTCTGTGAGCGTTCAGTCTTCCTCTTTCCTTTCAGGGCTCTGCAGGCTCATTCTGATCTCAGCTGTAGACTGGCATAGGGCTCAACTGCTCTGTTCTCTTCAGCTGCAAACTATAAGGAAAATGGTCTCTTTCTCTTTCCAGGGCCACAGGATCAAAGTTATCTTCTCTTCCATGTCTATGGAGTTCCCATCTTCTGTGTATATTCTTCTATGTGCCTTTTTGAGTGAGTGTCCATTTATATAGCCCATCAAGGGGATGAGGACTCAGCCCTGGGTCCCTCCCTGCTGATTTCCCAAATCTTAACATAACATAATCAAAGACATCTTAGTTGAATCTAATACAATCAAAGGGTATCACGCCCAGAGGAACAGACCAGTTTACAAACATAATCTGTATCTCTATTTGGAATTCATAAATAATCTCAAACTACCACACTCCACCCCCCAGGGCCTATCGTAAACACTAAAATTCAGTTTTTGAAGAATAAAATTCATAGTGACATGCAATAATATTGAGGTCTTGACATTTTGGTCTGTTTTCTTTTATTAGGCACCGCCTTTGTTCTCAAGAGATTCTAGCCCCTCTAAAGGAGAGCATAGCAGGATTCTCCAGGATGGGAGTTTAATGTTTTCTTGTTTATTGTGTGGTTCTCCACCCACTGAGATAGCACACTGTGATAAGATGAACACTTTCATAGTCCTTAGAGGCATGTCCCAGGTGCACCCTATCCCACATATCATCCTACTCCTGATGCCCTGCACAAGTGATCATAGCCTGCCATATTTGCCAAAAGAACATCCCCACCATTGTAGTTTTAACAACAGACCTTTAAATCCCCTGAGTTCACCAGCTCCTTTCTCCAACCATCCTCCCAGTTCCATGGAGAGTCCAACCCAAGCCCCCTCTCTCCTCCCCCTCACAATAATGTTCCAGGGTGAGGGTCTTTTTAATTCATCTGGACTTTAAGCCTTTAAATTTAAAGAAGGCCTCCTTTAGCTCTGAACATTTCTTGTACTTTTTCTTTGATAAAATTCTTTCATAATTTCCTCCCTCTGCATACTCTGTACTCTCTTTATAGCACATATATTTTTTGCATGTTGGAACGATGTGACCAATCTCCTGAATAGCTTACCTTTTTTTCTTATATTCCTTCTCATTTTATTTTTTTTTGTGTATTTATCATCTTTTAATTGTCCTTTTTTGGATTTTTCTTAAAATCTGTCATTCAACAATCCCATGGAAATACTTATTTGGACAGTTATATATTAAATTCCAAAAGCTCTTTTGTGATTTCTGAATTTTCCTTGAAATTTTGTGTCTGTGAACCCATTTCTAAGTAGAATCTTTGATTATGTTATTAGTTAAGGTGTGCCCAAAGTGAATGAGGGTGGACCTTGATCCAATATGGATGAAGACCTTATGAACAATGAAAAATGGAGGCAGAGAGAATCCACCCAGAGCAGCCAGAAACTAGAAGTTAATAGAACACAGAAGTGAAAGGAGAAAATGCTGACATGTGCATGCCAGGTGATGGAAAAGCCAAGGAACCTTAAAGATTGCCAGCCAGCCAGAGATATGAACCCTGGCAAGAAGGGTTCTTCTGAAATCATGAGCCAGTAAATTCCTGCTAAGGCCACCCACTCTAGGGTATTTGTTTTAGCAGCCAGGAAACTAATGCATTACCTTTTTATGGATACAATACTTTCTTATGTTCCTCAGAGGATGCTAATTAGAATTTTTGGAAAACATGCCTTCAGGAGTCCTGTTAGGGCTGGGTTCTGATCCTGCAGTGTACTGAGAAAGACACAGGAAGGGGCTGGGGCCTTGCTCCTCTGGAAATGATTTTCATTTTTTTCCTGTTGGTCTTGTGACTGTCCCCTTTCTTTCACCATTATAGATTCATATTGATCTGTCCATATTGATCAGAGGGGCTGACTGGGTGCCCAGGTCTGTAAGTGGGATGGTCAGTGAGGACTTCAGGCTGAGATGAGGGGAGCTGGTCTTCAAGCCAGTGACCAGCAAACACAAGGAGGGGTTTTCTCTAGTAATCCTCTAACTTCCTTTTTCTTCCAAGATCATTTCCGAAGGAGTTCAATTAAAGGCCATGACTGCTGACAGAAAGCAGGCCACCTTGGTACGTATGGGACAGGCATCTCTAGTCTCAAGACACTAAGATAAGATCTGGTAGGAGCCTGGTGAAGAAGCATTCTGTGCTTCTAGGAGTGTATTTAGTATATGTCAGATAATGATTAACAAGTTCTGTTATGTGCAGGAATGTAAGGAAAACTGAACCATTAACCCTAAAGACTTGCTGACTTTAGTAACATGTAGCCCATCATGTATCTATTGCCTTTGCACATGCACGCACATTTTTTCTTTGTTCTAAAACTAAATAAAAGCCATGATGTTTTATGCAGGTGCACTCTCCTGCCTTTGGATGGAGGGTCCCCTGACCCTGGTTATTTCCTTCTCATTTTTTCTCATCCATAGCACTGTTTTCATGGACCTAGTTCCAGAACATCAACATTTGGTGCCCAAACAGGGACACAAAAATGTAACTTTTCTTTTGGTCAGTGCACAGTGGACCAAGGAGCTCCTGATGAGTGGTTTTTAAAAAAGGTAAGTTACATCCTTGGAATCATCAGGGAAATGGGGAATCAACAGTGGAACTTTGAAGAATACTTAGAGTATTAAAAATTTTATTAAAAAGCACCACTGTAACTATGAAATCCTCAGCTTTTGAGGAATTTTTTTCTGTCATACAGAAACATTGTTATTGGTTTCAGCCACAAGGGCAGGATATTTTAAATCTGAAACAATGGAAGTTAGTCATGAAAGCTTTAAAAAGGTCTTATCAAAAAGGAGAGATAATTCCCATAATTGTATGGTATTTGTGTAGTCTTATTTCTGTTGCTCTTGAACCATTACAATCAGATGAAAATGAAGATATTAAACAGGATACTGCTATTGATGGACCAATAGCAGAATGAATTGATTTTGATTTTAATGAAAATATATATGAAAAAATTCATGAACAGCCAAAAACAGGTAAACTCACATCTAATAAAATGGAAGGAAATAAAAAGGGAGTTTATGGAACTTTTCCAGTGGTCCTTATGCCATCTGCTCCAAAAGATTGCTGAGCCAAAACTAGTGTGAGAGCTCCATCTAGTGGCAATAATAGATAATACCAACTTGTGTGTGTCTGATATGCCAGAAAGTGTTACACTGGGCCAATGAATGCCATTCTAGATATCATAAGAATGGCAATCTCATTAATGTCAAGAAACTTATGGGGAAGAGACTTATTATACCAATGGGGAGCTTATTTGAATATTCCTCACATTTCTGATACAGATAAACATCTCATTACTCATATGCAACATGCTCCCCCTTCCCAACCTGAGACATGACTTATTGGAGACTACCATGGCCTGGGACATTCAAATTTAGAGTAGGGGCTACTGTTGCAAAGGGCTTCACATTACCTTTAAAATGGCTAACAACCAAACCTATCTGGGTTGAACAGTGGCCCCTGTCAAAAGAAAAAAGCCCTGAAAAAATTAGTACATAAGCAGTTAATGGCAGGGCATATTGAACACTCTACTAGTCCATGGAATTCTCCAGTTTTTCTAATTAAAAGGAAATCTGGCAAATTGTGCATGTTGACTGATTTACATGAAATTAACAAAGCTATTCAACCTATGGGATCTTTACAGTCTGGTTTGCCATCCCCAACTATGATTCCACAAAACTGGCATATTGTTATTATTGATCTAAAAGATTGTTTTTTTACTATTTCTCTCCATCCAAATGATAGAGAAAAATTTGCATTTACTATTCCTTCTATTAATCACTCAGCTCCTACTGAACAATATCATTGGAAAGTTTTACCTCTGGGAATGATGAACAGTCCTACATTTTGTCAACCCTTTGTTCACATTCTATTACTAATTTTATGAAAACAATATCCCAACACTATGATTATTCATTATATGGATGATATTCTTTTTGCCACTGAGCAGACTTCTGAGCTGAAACATCTATTTCAGCTGGCTAAAGAAATTCTTCCTCAACATGGGTTACAAATAGAAGAAAAAATTCAAAAACAGGCTTCTTTTCAATATTTGGGCCATACTATTAATGGAAATATTATAACTCCACAAAAGGTTCAGTTTCAAACTGATCATTTACATACTTTAAATGATTTTCAAAAATTACTGGGTGATATTAATTGGGTAGGGCCTACTTTAGGAATTCCAACTTAAGCTTTAATCTTTTCAATACTCAAACAGGAGTTAGACAGCCCTCGCATTTTAAGCCCACAAGCAAAAAAGGAGTTAAAATGGTTGGAAAAAAAGAGTACAAAATAGCCAACTAACAAGGATAAATATAAATCTTCCAGTTTCACTTTTAATATTTCCATCTTGTCATTCCCCTACTGGGATTCTTTGGTAAGAGGAGGGCATCATAGAATGGGTATTCTTACCCAACAAAGATACAAAAAACTTCATACTTATCCTGAAAAAATTACAGCAATAATATCAAAAGGCCATATTCACCTGAGACAGCTTATGGCTATAGATCCTGATAAAATTATACTGGACCTTACAAAGCAGGAGCTTTCTCAGCTCTGGCAGTTCAGTAACTCTTGGCAAATGGCCTTAGCAGATTTTATTGGAACAATTGATAATCATTTCCCAAATTTGAAATTTTTACAGTTTTTAAAATGTAGTTCATGGATTATTCCTAAGGTTATCAAACAACAACCACTCTCTGCTGCACTTACTTGCTACACTGATGGCAGCAGTAATGGAAATGCAAGCTATTAACAACCCTTCAGCTCCAGCTGTTGATGTTAACCCTTCAGTTCCAGCTGCAGATGTTGATGTGCCCAAAGAGACTTCCCTTAACCCACCATTCGCCCCAGCTTTTAACCCTCAGCCAAGTTCCTTTAACCCCTTTTTTGAGCTGAATTTAGATCCTCCTAAAGAATCTGTGAAAATTCCTTTACCACAGACTGCACTCATGAAAAGCATAGCACAAACAAGTAAAGCAGGTGATCCTGAAGTTTTGCAGTTCTTTCAGGTGGCAGAACCTGTTTTAACTGTGGAAAGGCTGGTCATTATCAAAAGGATTGTAAAAAGCAGCCCTTTCCAACAGCACCACCTGTTCAAAATTCACAATGGATTAATGTTAATTTCACCCCCACAAATTCTCAGCAAACTTATGTGAGGCCACCTAGAGAAGTGCCAGCCTGGACTTTGCCACTACCAAAAAATTAATACTTGAGAAACAAAATAAAGTCTGTCTAACCAATTCAGGAGCAAAATGGGTTATTCCAAAAAAAAATTAGTAAGATTAATATTAGAAAGATCTAGCATTGGTTGCAGGGGCATCATTATTCTGCTAAAGAGTTAACTAAAATAAGGAAAACATTCCAGCAGCTACTTTGTAAACCTCCTATTGCCTACATAATGATAAGGCCGTGGGACAATAGAGGCTAATAAAATTAAGCCACTGGAAAAGTAAGAACTTAGCAATACAGTTTCCAGAAAAATTCTCAAAAGCAGTAAAATCAAAGATGTATGTTTCTATTTGATGTGTTGTAACTTGTTTTGTGTTTGTCTGTTCAGTGTCAGTGTATATTTTGATACCTCTGGGTGGTAATATTAAATTGATAAATGAAAATTATTATAAGAGTGCTATTCAAATAGCAAAAATTAAATAAGCACTTATTAATAACTAAATATGGGTGTTAATTTAAAATAATAAAAATAGTTATAATCAAATTAAATCATTATTCTAACAAGTTTGTTTAATGTTGATGGTAATTGTATGTTGTCAGAAGTTTGCTTGGAAACAGTTTCCAAAATCATTGTGGTAACTTAAGTTTGGAAGGTATATAGAATGTTCTTTTATTATTATGGAAAAAAAGTAATTCTATCCTAAGATAAAATGACTAGTTATTAAAACAAGTTAAAGTTTTATTCTTTCTCAAAGTAATTCAGAGATTTTCTCCTGAATAATCAGTATCCAAAACAGAAAGTCTGTTTTATCAAAGTAGCTTCTTATACTTGAACCTTATCATTTCCTTGAAGAAACAATATTTATGACTTTTAAAAGAACAAAATGTTTAAACCTGCTTTCTCAAAAAGTTGCTTTTTATTTCAAACTGTTACAAATGATTTGGTCTGTTACCTAGAAAAAGATAAAATACTAAAAATAGTTAAGCTCATGTAATATATTATAAGTTGAAGTATTTAAAACTGTTGTACAATTAAAAGAAATTTTCTAACTTTATGACAATTAAAGTTGTATGAATAGAAAGTTCATATGAATACTTTAAAAGTGTATAAAATTCCTGAAAATTTAATAATGTTTCAGTATAATATTAAATAAAAGTATAATATTATTAATCATAATTTTAATTATTTTTAAATATAATAACATATGTGTCACAAAAACTACCTCTCTGCCTAAAAATCAAAAGACAGATGGTTTAACTTAAGTTTATCTGATTTACCCAACCTCTGCTTAAAAAAAAAGAAAAAGAAAAAGGTCTATAACTACAGAAAGAAAGCAGCCATTAGGGGCTGCCAGCGGTAGTGCATAACAGTAAATTATAGCATATTAAAATAACACCACTGCAATGTACAGCAGTCCAAAATATTACCAGTTTGTTACAAAAAATTAATCTTCTTAAACAAGTCAAGCCAGCCCACATTCCCTTTTCTGTAAAATAGCCAACAATAATTAAGTTTATATTCAACATTGCAAGCTACAGCTCCAATTCTAATTATAATGTTAACAACAAAACCAATACATGTATTAAAATTACAAGTTAATGTATTGCCCCAGAGCCCAAATAGGAAATAATAATTTGTTTTTACCTATGCCTCAAACTATACAAAATAAAGAAATTAAGGTCATTCTAATCATGCTACTAAAAATCTTAAACATATAAAAAATAAAAGTTTATTCATTGGATGTCTGTTGATTAAAAGCCTTGTTATTTGTTGTTGTTATATAATCTCCTGTAGTTATGAATTATGTATAACATACTTAACTAATAATCAAAACTTCAATGCACTACATTGCATACTTAAGTAATTTAATAACTTGTATGTTACACATGAATGTTTTATTATATGTATATGTAATTCTTAACATTTTTCATATTTCAGGAAAAATAATGGAAACTAAAATAGTAAGCACATCAAGGATGTTTTGTAACAAATGAAAAAAATAAAGTACATTTCAAAAGGTGTTGTATTCCTCCCTGGAGGAAATGGCCACTCTCCTGGGACTGATGCATAAACCTTAAAATATACTGCCCAAGGAGTGTTGTGTTCCTTCCTGGGGAGGCTGGCCCCTTCCCAGGAATTAGCAAAATACTCACAAGTTGTCATCTATAGTATCAAATTCATTAATCCTAAACACAGTCAGTGAAAACTCTAGTATCAGTTGCTAATTCAACACTTCCCAGCTAAAAGCTAAATATTGGTAAGTATATATATAAAACTGCTCTATTTATCTGTCATTTTGTAATTTTGTTCAATATTAACTTAATCTTTTAATTGATTATGTTATTCATGTTTCTCACACAATTGTCAGTATTAACTTATTAAACTAAATATACATATTAACATTTATCTTGTATCTATCCAGGACTCTAGCCAACAATAAGCCAAGTATATCAGTGTATCCCCTGGTTTGGTAAGCATGTGAATGTATGTATACATAATATTAAAGATTGGAATATAACAGTTAATCCCCTGTTTATAAACAATCCTTCACATATTTTATATTTTTTCAATTATTAACAAAAATTCATTAACTAAATATCAATAAAAGGTCCTGTCACAAGAAATGACCAATACACCCACCATGTGTCAATATTATGTCTTTAAGTCTTTACACCTTACTTACTCTGCCTTCCCACAAGCATGTATTTACCCTCATTGCAGCCCCCTCAAAAACACTTTTAACACAACTCTATAAACATCCCCAATGTTCTCTTACCCAAGCAAATAACTCCAAGGGTCAAGCTATTGTTGAAAAAAGCAATCACTTACTAAAATTAATGTTGCAAAAACAAAAAGGGGGAGATGGAGGAGAATCTGCTAAAAACAAACTATTTAAAGCATTGCTTACCTTAAATTTTCTTAATAGACAACAAATTTCTAATACCACAGCAGCAGTAAGACAATGGGAGGTTAATAAAAAGAATGAAAATGAAAAATGCAGACAACCAATATATTGGAAAAATGAAACAACCAGTAAATGGGAAAAAGGAGAGGTAAAAATTTGAGGCAAAGGTTTTGCTCTTATCATTACAGAAACAGGAGAGCAGCAGTGCATCCCCTCCAGAAGAATAAAGCCTAGATTTGAAGATGCTGCCAAAACTTAAACTATGAACATGGTGGCTTTCACATTGGATTAATTATAGGTAAAGTATTAGGTCAAGGTAAGATACCATATCATAATTATATTTATTGGGCATACATTACCAACCCACCTCTTTTAGAGCTGTTAACCTGGGATGATGAGTCTTATCCAATTTATCTTAATCAATCTCACCATTTTCAGGGACCTATAGACTTACAGCTACCCTTAAAGCCAAAAGAAGAAGGGAAATTTATAGAAAATTTAACTTTACCTTTTATAGGTCACCTTCTTTATATTGGACATGGTTCCGCATGCATGCAGCCTCAAAATCGCAGTTTAGTTTTAACAGAGAAAAATCAAAATTGAATTTATATTCTCATTTTCCCTTCTATACCATATAAATCAGAAAATATGGTAAATCTTACATGTCCCTCTCAAAACAGGTTACTTAATGACAAATGGCATATATGTCATGGTTTTACAGAGGTTGTGTTGTTTAATGATTCCTATAGAATTGTAAAGGTTTAGGCCCTTATAGAAATGCCAAAGCCTTTTAAAACCAACCATATCTTGGTTCATTAACAATTCAACCATAACCACTAATGACAATAATCCTTATTTCTGGAATTTTGGTAATACGGCATTTACTAACAGCTCAATAAATTGGAAAAATCAAGGAAGATTTATCCCACAACCATGGAACACTAAACTTAACAAAACTCAAAATTATTTATGGAATTTATTTTTGGGAACTGGCCCAATTTTTAAATGGCAAGGCAATAAGACTAATATTACCAGTTTTAAAAAAAATCTACTCAATTTCTTACAGCATGTGTATGAGATCCTATAGTTTTTATCATTGGAAAAGTAACTTTTGGTGAAAGGAACATTAGCTGCTCCAATTGCTCTTTATTTACATGTCTTAAGAATTCATATTTGCAGGAAAATCAAACTCTTTTTATAGCAAGAAGAAGAAAAGGACTATGGTTACTGGTTCAGATGACCAGACATTGGCAGCAGGCTCCAGAATCCCAGTTGCTGCGGCATTTCCTCAACCATTATTTAAAAAGAACTAAAAGACTGATTGGAATTTTAATAACAGGAATTTTGGCACAGATTGGCATCATAACCACTGCAGCCATAGCTGGCACAGCCCTGCATCAAGGAGTCCAGACTCAGCAATATGTTAAGGACTGGCATAAAAATGCAAGTGAGATGTGGCATAGCCAGTCTCACATTGATATGGAACTGAATAATCATATGAATGATCTTGAAACAACTATTATACATTTGGGCAATCAAATCTATAATTTAAACCTGTTGAGAGCTCTTAAATGTGATTGGAATGAAAGTTCTTTTTGTATTACTCCTTTGCCTTATAATAATAGTGAGCATGATTGGAAAGAAGTAAAAAATCATTTGATTGGCTATATGCATAATATTTCTTTATATATTTTAGATTTGCAAAAGAAAGCATTTTCAATTCAAAATGAATTGAAAGAAACCCCTGGTGCAGAATTTTTGAATGAGTTGTCTGAAAATTTAAATACTGTCATTCCATTTCACTGTTGGAAACAAAAAACAGTTCAAATATCATTTTGGATTGGATTAGGAATTATTGTTTTATGCATTTTAATTGTTTGTATTTTCAAGGAAGATTAATAACATATATTCATAGAAAAAGTGAAAAAATAGATCAGATAAATTCATTTATGTTAAGAAACTTAGCCATGAAAAACTAATTTTACATTATTTGTGGTAGAAAGTAGTATACTAATGACCCCTTGATTTTACTACTAATTATCTACATAAAAACATACACATAAGGAACCTGAAGAAGTATAAAATATAAATGAAATTGCCTTCCATGTAAGAGCTCAAAAGCTTGACTGGTAGCCAATGACAGGTAAGATTCTAAGAGGCAGACAACCTAAGAACGGCACAGTCACAAAAGCCTATGGAAGAAGACAAGGTGACAAGAGGTCACCTTGTGTCATCTTATATAATGGTTCCTATGATCATCACTTAAAAAATTAATTAATAAAAAAGGGGGAAATGAAGGCGTTCAATTAAAGGCCATGACTGCTGACAGAAAGCAGGCCACCTTGGTACATATGGGACAGGCATCTCTTGTCTCAAGACACTAAGATAAGATCTAGTAGGAACCTGGTGAAGATGCATTCTGTGCTTCTAGGAGTGTATTTAGTATATGTCAGATAATGATTAACAAGGTCTGTTATGTGCAGGAATGTAAGGAGAACTGAACCATTAACCCTAAAGACATGCTGACTTTAGTAATGTGTAACCTGTCATGTATATATTGCCTTTGCACATGAGCACACATATTTTCTTTGTTCTAAAGCTAAATAAAAGCCATGATGTTTTATGCAGTGTTACTCTCCTCCCTTTGGTTGGAGGGTCCCCTGACCCCAGATATTTCTTTCTCATCTTTTCTCATCTGTGGCATGTTCTAGTTCCAGAACATCAACAATTTCCTCCTTGTTTGCAGAATTCCCACTTTGAGGGTTCCTTCTGATTTTCTAAGCATTGGGATGAGTACAAAACTTGGCCAGTGTTTGTTTACTGGCTGCCAAAGGAAATACCCAACAATGGGTTGGCTTCAAAGACAGGAATTTAAAGACTCATGTTTCTTTCTGAGGAGAAGTCCAAAATGAAGTTGTCATCAAGGTGATGCTTTCTCCCAGAAGAGTGCTGCATTCTGGAGCTGGCTTCTGGTGATCCTGGGTCCTTGTCTTTTCTGCCACATGACAATGTACACAGAGGCCTTTCTCAGTTACTCCTTTCTATTCCAGCTTCCATTGAATTCCAGCTTCTGGTTGTGACCTCTGGCTTTCCCTTTCTCTGTGTTCTTCCTTATAAGGCCTTCAACAATAGGATTAAGACACATCATGATTCAGCTGGACCATTCTTTAACTGATGTAACCTCATCAGTAGACCCATATGGTGGATTAAGTTTAAGAACATGCTTTTCTGGGGTCATTAGCTTCAAGCCCCACAGTCAGTTACATGCACTTGCCTCACCACACCCCTGCCTGTTCCCCAGCTCTATCTCAGATGCCTATCAGCCTTCTGGCCAGGTGAGGCCTTTCAACAGGGTTCCATTTGTTTCCCTCCTACCACCTGTGTCTACCTGGGAAGGATGGATGAGGGGCCTGACTAATTCCTTTGGATTGAATGACCTGAGCAAAGATGAATTATCTAGAGGAGGAGACTGGGGAGGGGAGGTAGGAGTTGCATGCCACAGGAAGCCATTCCTGAGCCCAGGGCTCCAGAGGTGGCTGGGTCAGGAGATTGTTTATGATGACAAGTTATAGAGCTTTACCCCAAATCAGAGAAGGAGGTCCCTCAAAATCCCTGGGCCAGTCCCCTGAGTAGCTCAGTGGTCTTCTTTAGCCCTCTGCCATGTTTGAATAATTTTATTAGTTACTCCATTCAGAGGAATATATTTGAGAAATGTTGATGAGATCAGAAGTCCAAGGAGGCCTGCTCCCAATCAGGCAACAATAGATCAGAGAGAGTCCAGTGATATAGACAAATTCTGTGCAGTTCAGGTATTTGTAGTGAGTGGAGGATGTTCCAATGCCTGCACCTTCCTACCTGCTGGTGGTGCAGGGTTTCTCCCCACCCAACTACCTTGGTGAGTGGGCCATCAGCACATCCTGCCATGTCTGTGTTGTTGAAGTCTTCTCCCTGGAGTCCTGAAAGGCAAACCTGGTTGGGGATGACCCAAGCAGGGGGATGTGGTGCATTTTCCATTTAGGTTGTGATTCATTGTATTTGCAAAACAGTGTTCTATTCAATTAAAGCTTAATGTTCTGAACTCCAGCTTTCATCCACTTAGCTTTATATCCTGGACATCTCTGCATATCAGAGTTTAGGGATTAAGTCTGACCATTTAATCCCTGGCTGGCATTTCCCAATGTGGTTGTGTCAGTGTCCTACTAATGGACACATAGATGGGTCCATTTTTATGAGCAACATTTGAAGGGTATCTCTGTCCTTTGCCCTTTGCCCTTCACCTGATTCTTTCCTTGATGAGAACCCTGGAAGTGGCTGGGAGATTGGAGGGGGTGGGCCTTTGTGTCCACTGGGGTGGGACTGGGCACAGCAGGGGATTAGAGGAGGGCATGTGGGGGGATTGGGGGCCAGAGGGGTGGCATTAAAGCAGCATCTGTAAAGGCAGGGAGAGGAACAGGCATGTGGGATGTTCTCCCAGGTTTGGGGGCAGACTGCAGAGCCCTCCTTGTGGGAGGTGCCATCTCTGCCCTCTTATCTCACTCCCCTGCCTTTCACATGGGTGACTCAGCAGCTGACAACTACAGGAATCATCCCTCATAGCCACCTCCCCAATTCTCTTAGGCTTCAGTGTTTCCTTAGCAGTTTTCCTGATAAAGTTGGGAGCAAGTTAAGCTCTTGCCCTCAAGGGACTCAGATTAGCAGAGTCACAGAAAGAAGCAGACAATCATTAGAAAAGAGGAGCAAATTCTATGATGGTATGAAGTGGGAAACCAGAGGGGAAGCTGGCCATGCATGCCTGGGTATGTGGAAGCATGGGCAGGAT
This sequence comes from Cabassous unicinctus, assembly GCA_029593785.1. Lineage (NCBI taxonomy): Eukaryota > Metazoa > Chordata > Mammalia > Cingulata > Chlamyphoridae > Cabassous > Cabassous unicinctus. Next base: position 22,181 of record JAQZBX010006888.1, on the reverse strand, counting down.
GATATGGGCAGCCCTTCCTGGGTGGGGCAGCTGTGCCCCAAGACCGGAGCCTGTCATCACAACTCAGGGGTGCTCTCAGCCACTTCCTCCATCCACTCCACTCTGAAGACCTGGGACCTTCACTCAGGCTCACTCTCAGTCACATCCCACCTCCATTCACCAAAGTTCTGCTGTCCAAATTTTGGATGTATTTATCAGTAATGATGTATGCCTCAGCTCCTTCAGTGACATATTCTGTTGTCCCTGAAAACACAATTCTTGGACCATTAACTTTGAAAAAATCACAAACTTATAGAAACTTACAAATAGAGAACAAATATCTTTTCCTTTTCCTTGAGCCATTTGAGAGTAAGTTATTGACCTGATCCCCAATTATTCACCTAATATTTATATGTGAATTTCCCTCAAATAAGAAATTCTACATAACCATTTTACAGTCTTCAGTATCAGGAAATCAATGTTGAATCTGCCATCTAATCATCAGATCCATTAATGTTTACTCAATTGTCCCAGTAATGTCTCCTAATAGTGAAAGTAGCCAGTCAACTATGACATATTGTAGTTTGTTGATATGTTTCAATGCCCTTCTATATGAACAAGTTCCCCAGTCTTCCCTTGATTTTAATGAGCTTGACACTTTGTCTATTGCAGGTCATTTTTTTCTGTACTGTGTCTGTTTCTGTTGGGTAAAGGGTGCCAATGCAATAGTCTAGAAAAGTTTTGGCTTTTATATGAGAATTTATTAAGGTAAAAGCTTATAATTTTGAGACTGTGAAAATGTCCAAATCAAGGCATCATCAGAGATGCAGTCTCACCAAAGTTTGACTGTTGGCAATCCTCAGCTCCTGCCACATGGCAAGGCCAAATGGAGACCAGTCTCTGCCTTCTCCTCCAAGCTCACTTTCTCCCTGAGCTCAGCTATGGGTAATCAGCATATGGTGCTTCTCTCCCCTCTCCTCCTGAACTAGTGGCTCCAGCTTCAGCTGCTCTGCTGAGTTCAGCCTCAAGCCTCTCTCTCAGCCTCTCAGTGTTTCTCTGTGGCTGCAGGTGTTCCTGGAGTCCTCTCACATGTCAAGGTTAAATGGCAGCTCTCTTCCTCTCTGTGTCTCTGCTTTCAGTCCTACATTTATATAAAACTCCAGAACAAGGGCCAAGGGAGGAATATCACAGAGGTGAGGCTGGGTCCTCCAGGCACCCTGATTGGTGGCTCCTGATTTTGGTGATCCTATTACTGATAGTGCTCATCAAATCACCTGATTAGCATGGGACATCAATCTTCTCCACTATAAAGTTATTCTTTTCCTCTTTGTAAAAGTATTTTTTGGTAGGAGTGCTTTGTATCTATGTAAATATCCTATTTTTATCAAACTTTTTGTACATTTGTATGTATGTATATATGCATTACATGTTTGATTCAACATGGTTTTATGTAATCCAATTCAGTAGTTAATATTTTGTTCATATCATTACTTATTTCATTCCTCCAATTTCCTTGATTTGGCCAAAAGGGGCTCTATAAGCTGAAGTCTTTTTCCATTTGATGGATCCCCTTGATTTCTTGAGACCGTCCTTAATTTCTAACAATATGATGCTGTAAGCTCATGTTTCACTTTTCTTGCTGCAGTCCTGGAATCAGCCATTTCTCCAACGAGCCCTGTTTCCTCTCAGTGGAGAATTTTGTCCAGACACCAAGGTCTGGGTGCTGGGTGTGCTCCTTGCTGCTGGGTGGTGGTGGCTTCCAGGTCCTCTGAGGAGGAGGCCACTGGGATGTGGGCAACCTGAAGGAACAGCTTGGGGAACTGGGGTCTGGCTGGCATGTCCAAGCCTGTGGCCTGTGGGAGGATGTGCTTGAAATGGTCCTTCCAGGAGTGCACACAGTGGCCCCAGGAGGGGAGTGCCCTGAGCTTCCTTTGTAGAACTCTATTTTGAAGTCCTTTCAATCTTACAAGATATGTGTAAAAATAATAGAAAACCATACAGAGAATTCCAATGCATACCACATGCAAATACATAGATCCATCAAATTTGAACTTTTGCCACATTTGACATATCATCCTATCTATTTTTCTATCTCTTTTCTAAACATTTGAGATTAGGTGGTATACATGCCCAGAGGTATTTGGCTGAGTGAGAGCCTGGAGAAGAATCTGCAGCTTGAGGAGCTGCCTGTGTGTGAGTGGGTGTGTGCTCATGTGTGTGTGTGTGTACATATGGGGAGGGAGAGAGTACACTGGCCTCACATTGATATGAGGTGTCCCCTCTGATACTCATAATCTCACTTGCAAGCCCCACTGTGAGGCAACCAACACACCCAATCTCAGGCAATGGCCAAACTCACACACAGTTTAACACGGTAACACAGAGAAAACAGAAACCTGGCCAAAATTACGTTTGGTTCATTTTCCTTATATAAGGGTCTCCATTAGCTGCTCAAAGGGAAACTTCTCTTTTATGCCATTAATATGGTAATTATACTTACATTGAGATACAATACAGTGCTTTTTAATATAATATTTTTTGTTAGAATAGTGCAGGATTACAGGAAAATTATGCAGAAAATAGAGTCCCCAAATACCCCCTCTTATTATCTACCACCATGCATTAGTGTGGTACTTTTGTTATAATTGATGAAAGAATACTGTTATAATTGTTCTGTTATCTGTAGTTCATAGTTTACCTTGGTGTTCAGTGTTTGTGTCACATATCTCTATGGTTTTAAAAATCTTTCATTGTAGTAAGCTATATATAACCTAAAATTCCCCTTTTAACCTCACTCAAATATATAGTTTAATGCTACTGATTGTGTTCACAAGGTTGTACTGACATCATCACCATCTATCCCAAGTTTTCCATCACCCTGAACAGAAGTGCTGTACCAATTAAGCATGAACTCCCCATTCCCTACCTCCACCCATCTGCTGTTAAACTATATTTGAGTTTCTGGCTCTATGATTTTGCTTATTCTAATTATTTAATATCAGTGAGATCATACAATATTTCTCCTTTTGTGACTGGTTTATTTCACTCAATATGATATCTTCATGATTCATCCATGTAGTCACATGTATTAGAACTTTATTTCTTTTTATGGCTGAATAATAAATAATATTCCAAATTATTTATAAGTATTATAAATAATAAGTATATATATAATTATATAAATAATACTTATATATATATACACATTTGGTTTATCCATTAATCTGTTGCTGGACACTTGGGTTGCCTCCATCTATTGGTATTCGTGAATAATGCAAATATGAACATTGTTGTGAAAATACCTGTTCAAGTTCCTGCTTTCAGTTCTTTTGGTGTATACCTAGTAGTGGGTTTACCAAGTCATATGGTATTTCTATGTTTACATTTCTGAGGAACCACCAAACTATCTTACAGTTTGGTCATTTTTGTAACTTCTTTGGAGAAATATCTATTCTAGTCCTTTGTCCATTTTTAATTGAGTTGTTGGTCTGTATGATGTTGAGTTGTATGATTTTTAAAAATATATTCTGGATATTCAACCCTACTGGATATGTGTTTCCAAATATTTTCTCCCATTCTGTAGGGGCTATTTTACTTCCATGATGAAGTCCTTTGATGCACAAAGTTATTTAATTTTGATGAACTCTCATTTATCTATTTTTCATTGTTGCTCATGTTTTTGGTGTAAAGTCTAAGAAACCATTGCCTATCACAAGGTCCAGAAGATGTTTCTCTATGTTTTCTTCTAGGAATTTTATTGTTTTGGCTATTATGTTTAGGCCTTTGAGCTATTTTGAGTTGATTTTTATATATGGTTAACTAATTTGCATATGGATACCCAGTTGCCCCAACACTTGTTGAAGTGTTCAACACTTGTTGAACACTTGTTGAAGTTACTATTCTTTCCTCATCAAGTGGACTTGGCACCTTGTCAAAAATCAGTAGGCCATAGATGTGAGTTTATTTCTGAACTCTCTATTTGATCCATTGGGCTCTATATCTTTCCTTGTACCAGTACCATGCTATTTTGATTACTGTGTCTTTTTAGTAAGTTCTAAAATAGGGAAGGTTAAGTCCTCCAACTTCCTTCATTCTTCTTTTTCAAGATAGCTCTGACTCTTTGGGTCCCCATACCCTTACATATAAATTTGATAATTGGCTTTTCTATTTCTGCAAAAAGAAATTTTGATTGGGATTGTGTTGAATCTATACATTGCTTTGGGTAGAGTAGACATCTTAACAGTCCCCCAATTCATGCACATGGAATGTCCTTTCATTTATTTAGCTGTTCTCTGATTTGTTTTAGAAGTATTTTGTAGTTTCCTGCATAGAAGTCTTTTATATCCTTGCTTAAATTTCTTCCTAGATATTTTATTCTTTTAGTTCAGGAGTTCTTAACCAGGGGTCTACAGACCCCCAAGTGGTCCATGGAAAGATTTCATGGCATCTGTGAGCTTGAATTAATTTTGAATCATCCTAAAACTTAATTTAAAGACACACTGATGATGAGTGTTATAAAGCTATCTGCCACTACGTTCTGAGAAGGGGTCCATGGATTTCACCTGATTGGCAAAGGGGCCCATAGAACAAAAAAGGTTAAGAATCCTTGTTTTGACATAACTTTTTTTTCTGAATCATGCTTGCAAAGGGTAAATGAGACTCCCTGGGATATTCAGAGGGAAGATTAATGAGTTTCTACATGGCACTTGAGTTAAGTGAAGGGTAACAGCCCCTTAGCAGCATCTGACTTCTTCATGCTCCAGCTATCCCCGAGAGAGAGGATACTTACCCAGATTCATAAGGTCTCCATTGGAGTGGGTGAAAATACCCAAGTAATAAATAAAACATTTCATTTTCTGTAGTCTATTTATTGCTGACCACAGTAAAAAGGGCGTGCCACGGGGGAACTCAGGAAGAAGCTGCAATTTCCTCCTCTTGACCCCAGGGAACCCTTTCCTCTTCAGCAGTTGGAGATGTAATTCATTGTTAAATATGAGCAACCTAGGCACCAAACTGTGGTTCTGAGAAACTCAGGAGTGGTGAATGTCTACTTTAATTTCCTTCTATGCGCTTGAAAAGCCAGTCTTTGTACAAGCACATGGCATAAAAAATCTTAGACCTTGTGATGAAAAGTGAGCAAAGTTTATATGAAAAAATTTTATTAAGTCCATGAAACCTGTATAAATGTTTGAAGGTTGGATCATGGAATGTGAAAGAGTTCAAAATATGATGAGCCTCCAAGTCATTAATTGCTACAGTTACATCAAGCAAAGTGAAGGAGACATGCTTGGCATCCTCTCTACTTATGACACTAGATTACCCAAGCAATGTTTATTAAATATGCACAGAATGTTTGTGCATTGTAAATACTATGGACAGAGTTTATGGGGGTCTCAACCCATGAGAAATGTTATTCAAGAAAAAGTTCCAATTTGGTCAGCTTGGAGCAGATTTTTGAAACAAAAATAATACTTTTTGTTTCCAAAGAAAAATAATTACCTCCAGTTACTTCCCACTTTTTTGTAAGAATTGAAAGAAATGCCAAAAGCAGTTTTTATATTTTTCTTTTTGAGAATTACTGGCAGTGATCTTCCTAGAGTACAGAATAAATAGTTTATGTATGAAATCTAAATATACTCATGGAGGAAGGTTAGGTTTAAATATTCCTCTCATTGAGTCCTTAAATAGTTTTGGAAATGTCTTATTTATCTCACGCATTGATCATTCATTTTTATACGAAACATTTACTAAGCATCTACTATATGCCAGATACTAAATAGGTGCAAGATTTTGCACTGTGGTATTTAGATGGATAAGACAAAGGACTGGCCTTTAAGGGACTCATTCATTGGGGAGATAATAGGGACATGAAAATAATTATGATTTAACATAACAGGTACTACTGACAGATAGAAGCTGTTGAGAAAGCACACATCTGTTTTTGGGTGTGCAAGGTAAAAACAGCTTCATGAAGGAGAAAAAATTTCAGACTAACCTTGAAGGCTGCCTACCAGGCAGCTAAGGATATTCAGGGCAGCAGTAATCATTAAGGTAACAAAGAACCTTAGCATGCTTGTGACTACACTTAGGTGTGTTTTCAAGGCAAGTGTTTGTGCAAAAACAGCAACAGAAGGTGGATCTCGAGGCAGAGACAAACAATGAAGGAATGTGGATGGAATGCTAAGAAGTGCTTATTTTATTATTTTGGCACATGCATTAGAAAGCATCTTGAAATAAACAAGGTACGAGATGATGAGGGTCTAAAATTTGGGATTTGCAATGAGGAAATAATGGCTTAACAGTTACTTAACCTCTGTCATTTGCTCATTTCTTCATCTGGGGAGTTGATATAATAATACTATCCTTCAGTGAAGAGTAAATGAGTTGCTGTATATTCAAGGCTGAAAGTTGCACATGGTACCCAGCAAACTCTCTTTTTCTTCTGTCTTTCCACTCCTATTTGTCTTCTTCAGCTTAGGACACACTTTCCTCTAAAAGCTTGTCTTGGTTTTGTTTTCCGTATATGCTTCCTGTGGCACAAAGGTGGTGACTTCAGCTGCTATTGAACAAATATTTGATGATTGATTAAATATTGATTACTCTGTACATCAAAAATTACATTTAGTAAGTGGTAAAATAAGATAAGGAAAAAAATTTGAAAAACTTGAACAAAGGTCAAGAGACAGATGTTGATATTTACAAATATATAATTAAGACAAATGGAACTTAAGTAATATTCTGAGAGTTCCTTTAAAAGATTCTGAAAATAAAACTGCTTTCCAAAGAAAATATTGTTGTATAAGTTCATATGGGCTTGCATGGTACTTCAGATGGTCTTCAATCTGTAAATTTTTGACTGCTTTCCCTTCCACAAAAGAGGAGCCAGGCCTGAAGTTGGCCCTTGGGAGCCAGGCAGTTTTCATGGGAGTTGGAGAAAGTACACCTCATTACAACCAAAATGGTGTAGCAGCTGTATTTTTCTGTGGGTAAAATGTGAAATGTATTCTTAACAGCATGCATTTATTTCAGTTGGTTTAATGCAATTTGCATGCAACTTTCTGTAAAGTGCAATATGTGCATTTTAAGATGATAGGATGATATAGATGTTAAATTTAATTAATTCATATATATCTTCATATAATCAAAATATTAACTAGAAACACGTGAGTTTTCTAAAAGTCTATATTGTTTTCCAAACAACTTTTTTTTGGAAGTAAAAGTAACACTTTAGCAAAAATAAAAGCAGACCCTAAATGCTTTAAATGTTGGCCTCCAAATTTTTGAAAGAATTCCAAACAGAGCAAAGGACATTCTTCTATAAAGAGGGAATATGCTGGTATGTTTCCCATTAATGTTTTTGGGCTCTAATGACTAACACCTTGCCTAATAGCTAAGCTACATTTTCTTATTTGTGACTCACAATTGTTTTTTATCCCTTCCCAATTTTGCAAAAAGTTTTATAAAACTAGTAGCATCATTTGATATAGCAAATAACACACTTGCTTTTAAAACTCATTAGGCCAAGGAAAAATATTTTCCAGCACTTTTAAAAAAAGATTTATTTTATTTATTTATTCTCCCCCCCTCATTAATTAAAGTTGCTGTCTGCTCTCTGTGTCCATTCATTGTGTGCTCTTTGCATCTGCACGTCTTCTTTTTAGGAGGCAACAGGAACCAAACCTGGGACTTCCCATGTGTGAGAGACGTGCTCAGTCACTTGAGCCACCACAGCTCCATGGTTTGTTGTGTCTCTCTTTGTCTTTCCTCTTCATGTTTCTTTGTTGCATTATCTTGTTGCATCAGCTTGCCATGCCTGCCCATCATGCCAGTTCACCTCCTCCATAAGACATTGGGAGCTGAACCCAGGACCTCCCATGTGTTACTTATAAGCCCAATTGCTTAAGCCACATCCGCTTCCCCCAACACTATTTTGCAGTGAGTCTGAATCATTCAAGTGTACATAAATGTTGGCTTCCAGAGTTTGAGATGCAAATTTTCTCTTCAGTCCAGTCCAGGGAGCCACACCAATCCTGGTTCTACTGCAGAGTTTCTTTTCTAAGCATTATGAGTTCTGGACTCAGGCAGAGCAAGGAAATCCAGATGTGTTTCTCACAAAGTCAACAATGGAATTTTTCATTTGAGGAGTGGTGATAGTCACACAGATTTTCATGACCATGAAATTGGAAGGAAGAGGAAAAGGGGAAGGGAACATGCTGCCTTGACATTCCTTTGCTGATTATTTTTGCTATTAAAGGAGAATGTACAGAATAATATGCAATTCACAAATTTTCCTTTTTACAGGATGAAGTGGAAGACTCTTAGGATTAGGAAAGGATTTCTGGCACCATGACAAGACAACTTAGAAAGTTGTTTTGCATTAACTCACTCATAGCTTCCAAAATAAAATGATTTCTTTTCAGCAGGAGTTAAATAAATGTGTTTGGGGAAAACAGAGCCAGAGGAATTGAGACACACATGTAGAAATGTCTAAGCTTAGGAGCCATTCTAACCAAAGAACAATGGAGTCCTTACTCCTTTTAAGAATTTTATTGCTGCCCAGTCCCATGGGCAGAGTGAGGACAGCTTACACTTAGTGATACCTCCTCTTTTATTTACAGAATGGCTCTCTAATGCTGAACCATTTTCTTCTCTGCAGACTATTCTTAGGTTGTTTAAGATATTAACAGAAAACTTTCATACCCCTTTTAAAAGAATAATTGGAGCACATTTTTATTGTGCTGTTGTTTCCCTTTTATTTCTACAGCTAATCTTCCACATTCTTTTAATTCTAGTAGTTGGAGTACTTTGATTGTATAGCATGTGGAACAGAAACCAGCATGATAGAAACAAGGCCATAGGCCAGAAAGTTTAGTGTCTCTTTTAATTGAGGATGAATAATGCTTTGAAATATTAATTAATTTTTTAAAAACATTTTCCCCTTTTGGTTCCCTGTGCAGGTAAAAATTACCTGGAAGTGCTCATCAGTTATATCTCTAAAAATATAAAATTTTAGATGAACTTATTGTGTTTGAAGAGATGGAAAAGGATAATAAAAAGCAGCTTGCTGGATAAAGCAGTTTGTTTTGGGATAAGCAGATTAGAAAGAGGGGCATTCCTGGGTAGGGGGTAAAGAGAAGAAAGCATTGAGTAATGAGAACCCAAACATGTCTTAGTGTTGGTGGTCAAGGAAGAGTGTAATCAAAGGAAACAGGACCTCAAAAAAATTGAGCTCCCTCAATATGGTACAGAAGCAGAACTACAAACATAAAGATAAGGGATAGGAGATATTATTGTGATATTACTGTGAAAGATGACCAGTGAGCAGAGTCTTCTCTGCCTGTGGACCAATTCACATGCATATACACATACACATACATACACAACACAAATGCATGCATTTTGATACTTCATAGAATAGAATAGATGGAATATAGGGCATTTTGGGGGCATTAGATGTGTTCTGCATGATCTTGCAATACAAATACAGGCCATATTTAATTTCACTAAAGCCCATAAAGGTGTACAGACCAAAATGTAAACCATAATGTAAACCATCGGCCATAGTTAGCATCAATGCTTCAATATTTGTACATGGGGAAGCAGGTGTGGCTCAATGGATAGAGCCCCCGTTTACCATATGAGAGGCCCTGGGTTCGCTTCTCGCTTCTTGGGGCTTCCTTGTGAGGGCAGGCCGGCTCGCACGGCGCCATGGGCTGATGCGGCAAGACCTCACAGCAAGGGGGAGATAAGCAGACACAGAGAAGACACGCAGCGAATGGACACAGCAACACAAGCGGCAAGGGGGGGATAAATAAATAAAATAAATATAAATCTTTAAAAAAATATATTTGTACATGAACTCTAATAAATGTGCCATCTGCATGTAAAAAGTTAACAGGGGAGAGTGGAAAAGGTCAAGAGCATTGGGTATATGAGAATCTCCTATATTTTCTATGTGAATTTTCTGTAAACTAAATGTTTTTTGAAGATAAAATGAAAAAATAAGACACTGGGGAAATATACAGAAGAAAGTGTCACTACACATACAAGACAACAGATCTTACAGTGGTGAAATACAATATCTAAAATATTTGTATTATTTCAATTTTTTTGTATTATTTCAAGAACAATACACAATTAACATAAAAATTAAGTTGATACCACAGAAATGGCATTTTCCTCTATATCTGTGATTTTGTCTTGGAATTCATAGCCTCCACATGCTATTTTAATGCATCAGGTCTTTAGAGGTGATGAATGAGAACAATTTAGCTATCATTTATTAACATTGAATTATCTTCAAAACGGCTTTAATTTTAATTGCACAACCTAGCATTGAATTCTGATATATATATAGTGTAAATATATTAGTTAATACTATTTACTTGAGTATAGGAAGTTTATGCAATATATATATTGTAGTAAGTGTATTTAGCAGTAGTTTATATTGCAATAATTATATTAAATATGAAATGAAAAAGGAAAGCCTAAATGTAACTGGAAGGCTTAGGGTAGATTTTCAATTTCCCAGAAGAGGAAATTTAAAGGATGAGTAAATAAATTTCAGATGAATGGGAGAGTGCTGAATATTCAAAAAGTAAGTGCAAAAAGTAAAAGCAAGAACATGGTGAGTATTGGGAGCCATGAGGTATTTAGTTATGCTGGATGAAGGAGTAGGCCTGGTGATGCATCTTGAGAATCCATGACTCCTGCCACCCTGTTCTGTTTGCCAAGCAGTCTCAGCAGATGACCCAGGTTTTCTCATGTGAGTTGGTGAGTAATGATTCAGTAGGCATCATAACTTCAAGTAACAGTACCCAGCCTCCTTCAAATCAATTGAAAAATAGGGGAGTTATAGGTAGCAATAAAGATTATGGATTGAGGAAGGAGAAAGTGGAAAGGAAACAAGAATGTTTGGGGAAATTTTATGCCCTTTCTTCATATAAATAGAATATTCTTCATAGATGTTGCTTATGGTTCAAAGACCCTTGAGAAGAGAGGGTACCTAAAAGTACCTCCTCTTTCCTTTGCTTTTCCATTTAATTTAGTCTGACTATTGTAATGTAAGTCATCAAAATGCTTAGACCTCACACCCCATGTGCATTCACCCCCTGCCTGTACCATTCACTGGCTATGTGGCTATGCTTACAGCAATTGGCAATATCCTAAGCATTAAAAGTTGTCTTCTGTGGCAAAAGCATCATAGGCTTTTTTCTTAAGCATTGTGATCTATCTGTTAAAAGTTGTATTAGTCAGGGTTCTCTAGGGAGAAGAATCAACAGGAGATATCTGTCAATAATATGAGATTTTATAAGTGTCTCTCACATTGCCATGGGGATGCACAAGTCCAGGTTCCAAAGGCAGGCTGCAAACAAAGGGTCTCTGATGAAAGTCCAGTGAATGTCCTTGATGAGTTTCCAGGAGATGATGGCTGTCCAAAGATGAGCTGGGAAATTTTCTCTGAATGCTGAAATCACTTCTCCTTTTAAAGCATTCAACTGATTGGATAAAGCATCACCCATTGTTGATGGCAATCTCCCTGCTTGTTGTAGATGTAATCAGCTATATATGCAGTAAACTCACTGGTGACTAAAGTCCATAAATGTCCTTGTATTACAATTAGTCCAGTGCTTGCTTTACCAAACAACTGGGCACAATTATCTGGCTGAGCTGATATATTAGCCTAACCATCACAAAAGTCCAAATCAAAAATTTTAAGTACTACACATTTAAATTAAACAATATCTTCTTATTTCCAAAGTATATCTGTAAACTGCCCTCTTCAATACTTCCTTTTATATAGTTTAAATAGAAAACAAAGTAAGGAATGCTCAAACTTTCCATTTCTTTCTCCTCTTTTCCTTTCTCCTCCTCTTCCTTCTCTTTATCCTTATTCTCTTAAGGAGAAACTATAAAAAAAATATAGCAAAGGTAAACATAAGGATGGAGGTGAATGTTTTCAATTTAAAATAGGTTGGGAAAGGACTTAGAATGAAGATATTTGAAATAATAATATTAAAAGACAAAATTGAATATATGCACATATATTTCCTTCATATAGATGAGACTATGACAATGTAATATATATATATATATATATGTGATGTTTACCTTTTTTACTTGAAGTGGAGAATATGAATCTATAATATATGTATGTATTTGTATATATTTATTTTTTACCTGATCTAGAGAACACAAAGTTGTTTAATGTGTGCCTCTAGAAATTCCTTCTGAAATCACTGTAACCCACATTATAATTTAATTTTGCAGTAAAGAAGATAACCTTTATGGTTAAGAATGCATTTTTGATGAAGTACTTTATGGGACGTACATGGCTTTGAAACAATAATGAGGAAAATTAACCATAATGAACAAACATTTTTGTCTTACAGTTTATATTAACTTTTCTTAAACTTTCCTCTTTTTCAGTGGCTAAACATTATGATAGAATCAGTTTTCTCTTCACTGATTGTTCTCTATACTTTTCCTATCCTCTATACATTACTGATTTTGAGGATTATTTTTCATTACCATAACATTTGACCTAAGATTTGACAAAAGGTAAACTGGGTTGTGAAAAGAGTCCTGATTCAGGAAGAACAGCTCTGTGATTTTTTTATCTAACCTTTCTAAATCCAAGTCCCATTATTTCTTCCCATTATCTCTGTCTCCATCCTTATGCTAGTGCTTGGGTTCTTAACAAGGGGTCCATGAGTTTGAATTGAAATTCTAAAAAGCATTATTCTTGTGGGGATGTGTTGGTGCAGCTGTGATGTATTTATTAAATAATGCATAGTATAGTGTGGACTTAGAAGAGGTCTTTTGTTTTCACCTGACTGGGAAAGGGGTGTGTGGAACAAAAAAGGTTAAGAACCCCTATTTTAGTTGCTATTGGGAATAGGTTTTTTTTCCTTGATGTCCTCTTTGATTGTTCATTACTAGTGTATATAACACTATTGATTTTTGCCTGTTGAACTTGTACCATGCCACTTTGCTGAATTTATTAGCTTTAGGAGCTTTGTTGTGGAGTATTCAGAAGTTGCTATTTAGAGAATCATATTATCTGCAAATAGAGGTTTACTTCTTCCTTTCCAACTTGGATGCTTCTCATTTCTGGTTCTTGCCTAATTACTCTGGCTAGAACTTCCAGTACACTGTGGAACTACATTGATGACATTTGGCATTCTTGTTTGTTCCTGACCTTATGGGAAAGCTTTCAGTCTTTCACCACTGAGTGTGATATTAGCTGTGAGCGTTTCATATGTGCCCTTTACCATGGTGAGGAAGTTTCTTTCTATTCCTAGTTTCTAAGTGTTTTCTTCAAGAAGGGATGCTATATTTTGTCAAATTCCTTTTTCTGCATCAATTGAAATAATTTTGTATTTTCTCTCATTTTCTGTTAATGTGGTGGATTACATTAATTGATTTTCTTATGTTGAACTACCTTGCATACCAGGGTTTGTCTCACTTGATCTTGGTGCATAATTCATATAATGTGCTATTGGATTTGGCTTGCTAATATTTTGTTGATTTTTACATAAGAGCTATTGATCTGCAATTTTCTTTACTTGTGGTATCTTTATCTGGCTTTTTCTTTAAGCTGGTATTATCCTCATAGAATGAATTAGGGAGTGTTCCCTCCTCTTCAGGTTTTTGGAAGATTTTGAGCAGAATTTGTGATAATTCTTTTTGGAATGTTTGGTAAAATTCACCACTGAAGCCATATAGTCCTGGGTCATCTCTTTTGGAAGGTTTTGATTACTGATTCAATCTCTTTACCAAGTATTTGTCTGTTAAGTTCTTCTGTTTCTTCTTAAATCATTATAGGTATTTTGGTATTTCTAGGAATTTCTCCTTTTCATCTAGTTTAACTCATTTGTTTGTGTACAGTTGTTCATAGTATTCTCTTACAATACATTTTTATTTGTGATTTAAGTAGTAATGTCCCCTCTTTCATTTCATATTTTAGTTATCTTTGTTCTCTCACTTTTTTCCTTTGTCACTCCATTCAAGTTTTCCCAGAACCAACTTTGGGTGTCATTTATTTTCTGTATAGTTTTATACTCCATATTTCATTTTTCACTGTGCAAATGCTTCCTTCTCAATCCCACCCCCTGCCTGTACCATTCACTGGTAGAAAAGGCCTGAGAAAACCATTGATGAGGCTGTCCATGCATAGAGAAGGAGAGCACATGTCAGTGAGGAAATCCTAAAAGCCCTTGGAAAATGAGGGTAGTGGAGTTTCATATTTCTTTCCAGAGGGAATTCTACTTCCCTGGAATGTGGATTTGAAATGGGCAGCAGCCATGCTTCCCTCCTCTTAGGGTACTTCTCCTGGAGAAATGCAGATTTGGGGATGCAGAAAGACCTTAGGGGCTAGAGGCTTTTCTGAGAACCAGCCAAGACCAGTTCATCCCATGGCCCTCAACCTAAGTACAAAAATGATGTTCAGAGGGATAGAGGCACCAACCACCTTTTTGGGATCTTAAAGAAAGGTCAGGGTCACTGCCACCTTTCTTTGGGGCTAGACTCTCTAATGGCTTGGGTAAGAATTCTGGCTGGAAGGCTCTTAGAAAGTGTCCATGGCCCTGTCAAAGGAAAAAGGCTCCATTCAACCAGTGTATCCAACTCAGAAGCTCCTGCCTGCTGAGACAGTCCCAGCAACACCAGGGAGACTTAAATCACTTCCAGGAAGTCACTGTAATTGGCAGAGTCCCTGAGCCTTCACACCAGAGCCCACCTCACTTGCCCAGTTCTGAGTGTGCATCACAAAGAATTTTCAGTTGAAACCATCACACCTTGACTCATTCAGGATATGGATCTTTTTCTGGCCAGACCCATCTGCCCACTTCTCCCCTCCCACCTGCCACACCCCACCCATTCAATCAGAATTCCCTGCCCCATCTGATACTACCCACCCCATTCTGGATTTGGACCCACTTCAAGGCTTGAAACCTGGAAACCAGGAGGACAAGGGAAGGGACTGAGAGGTCTGGTCAGCTGGGCTGTCAGGAGAGCACACTCACTGACCTGAACAGCATCCAGGAGAGGAGGCCAGCACAGTCACCACATGTGCATGGACCAAGTCAGCTGCAGGCATCAGGGTGACCACCAGGCTGTTGAGTTCTGCATTTCCAAGGTATGGTTACTACTGGTGGAACACTTTGATCCCATGTTCACTTCTGGACTAGCACCTTCTCAATATTGAGTGGGTCCTGTTGTTCCCAGGTGGCAATTTGGGGTGGAGCAGGCCAAAGAAGCAGAAGGAGCCTTGGTCCACCTCAGATGCCCCAGTCAGTGGGCACTGTGAAGGTGCCAGTGTCTGAGGATTCAAAGTGGTGACCCTGAGAGGGTGATGGTGTGGATGGTTTCAGCTGCTTTCCTCCTCCAGGCAGAGCCAGAAGAGATGCTGCATATGTGGGTCTGTGTGTGTGTGCAATCATTTTTCCTTTGAAAGTTATATTTTTTTTCATCTGAAGCTTCTAAAGTTTTGTATTTAGCCTTCTGTTAATTTCCTTTTTTCATTGTATTTATGGTTCTTTTGTCATTAGCTTTTTTTGTTATTGTTAGGCCAGTAAAGAAATTTATTTTGCAAATTGGGGAGAAAGACGGAAATACCCACCCTCTAGGCAGAGAGAAAGCATGCTCTTCCTCCTGTAGTTACCTTTTAAACTGTTAATTTTTCCACCCCCTTGATAATTTTAAGGGGATGGGCCCAAGCAGTTATTGGTTACCCCACCTATGGTGGGCGCCAAAGGTGAGTCCTGTTTGGAATATGCAGGGCCAAGAGGAGGTCCCAGAAAGATAAATTGGTACCTCAAGTTTACACCCAAGGTCCCAGTGAGGTCTTGCAGCCATGTTGTCTGCTGGTCATGCATTCTGTCACCTATGTAGACTTTTGGCCATGTGGTCTCTTGGCCATGTGGCCTGCTGGCCATGCTGTCTGCCAGCCATGTTGTGGCTCATCTTGTCCTCCATTACCCAGTACTAACCTGCCTCAATTCCCCCCCCCCAAAGAGTTCATAATCTTATTCTTAAGGGGGTGCTGAAGGGTGATGATCATTCTTCTGTAGTTACTTCCTGCTGGTTAGGGGAGTAGTATCTGTCAGGGAATAAACCTCTCTGGCTAGTCTATTGAGGTCAAGGAAAGATGAGTCCTACACTGTGGTTGGAACTGGCTGAAATCCCCACATGCTTATCTGGTTTTGGAAGTCATTGAATCTGGAAGAAATAAACTTAGAATTTTGAAGATAAATCTCTTCACTAAATGGACAAAGAAGATGGTGGTAAGTGGGCCCCAAAAAGGGTCAGCTATGACATACTGGACCCTGAGAATGAAAAAGTCCAGGTAGTTCCAGAGGCTACATCCTCCCAAGGTTGGTGGGCTTCATCTTGCAGGTTTTCAATGCTGTTTAGGACTATTTCAGAGTGATTCATATAGAAACAGAATTTTTCTTGAGAAATAGTATGCCCCCACTCAAGCTTACCCTGTGCTGCTGTTAGGATAAGAGCTTTGCAATTTTGCAGTACTCCAGCAGCAAGTTTGTTTGCTGCTTTAG
This sequence comes from Cabassous unicinctus, assembly GCA_029593785.1. Classification (NCBI taxonomy): domain Eukaryota; kingdom Metazoa; phylum Chordata; class Mammalia; order Cingulata; family Chlamyphoridae; genus Cabassous; species Cabassous unicinctus. Next base: position 5,643 of record JAQZBX010006888.1, on the reverse strand, counting down.
GACTTCTAAGGCACAGCTAGTTTATTCTATACTGTTAGTTAACTCTAGGGAGAGATTATAATAGATAATGGAGTTTGGTATAAATTGCTGATACCAGTTTTCCATGATGTGGTTATGTTTAAGACAGCTAAGAGGGGGATGAGAAGAGGCATTTCCCTTTTATTTATTGTATAGGGGGAAACTACAGGAAAGGAAAACAGACATGCTTTCTTAAGGTGATTCTGGCTTGCCTTCCCCTTAGCAATAGGTGTTTGGGCTACAGTTAGGGGAAACAGCTGGCCTTGACACAGACACTTCTTAGCTTAGTCTCTTAAAGACATATTTAAGGTCACCCAATGACTGGTGCTTGTACATCTGTCAGGTGCTTTGGTGAGCTGACAATTCCTTGGGTAGCTGGCTTCACTCAGGATAAGTGCACCCAACTGGCAGTCCCTTTAGCTTTAACAGTTGTGGGAGTGATCAGAACCAAAGAATAAGATCTCTTCCATTTTGGCTCTAATTGAGAGGGAGGTCTGTACTCCTCCCAAATTTTTATCAGAACCTGGTTGCCAGGTCTTGGGTGAGGAAAGGTTAACCATAGGCCACCTTGAAGGAGCTAAGCTGAAGTGGGTCCTAGCCACCTCATTTTCCCTTTCCCTTTTGGTGGGAAAATGCTTAGCCCTGGCAGGATGACATGTGGGCCTGCCAGTCCTCCCAAGGGTATGAGAGGGACAGGTTTGGGGATAAGGGCTAGAAGGGAGATCTGGGTTAGGCATGTCTTTCACCTGGTGTGGGGTGAAGACTGTGAGAGGTCACCCCCAAGTTAATTTGATGGCTTTTTAAATTAAAAGGGCTGCTGCTCCCCCTGTTCTCAGGCAAGGTGGGTATCCCTTTATTTTACAGGCATGTTTATTAACTACTTAGAAAATGAAATTTACCAGGACTTTTGACATGTTCAATATCCCTCTGCATATAATCTAGGATAGAAAAGATATCACCTTATAAGGAATATATCTAGAATCAGGCAGATTATAGGTACAGTTCTTAATACTAATCAATGCACTACCCAATGCATAAGTTTCTCTTTGTGCTGCAGTTAATAGATCTAAGCTTCAGGTTTGCAATACCACACATGTTCTCTCTCCATGGGAGCAGACCATAAAACCAATTGGGTTTAAGTTCTACTTACATTACTCTGGTAATCCTTGCTCAACTTGGTATGCCCATCACCCAGCCAGCATGCTGTGGCACTGTTGACCCTAGAGAAGCTAGGAAGGTAGGCTCCAGTATTCCGCTGGCCTGGTGCATATCCCTGTTCAGCACTATGAAACAGAGCCAGTCTGGAGGCAATATCCATTGTGCATTTGGCCATATTGAGCCATTGCTGGATGCTGCAGGAGTTTGAAACTATATCATAGTCCCCATCCATTTCAGGAGCATAACCAGAGATATAGGAGATGCATTTATTGTTTTAGGGGTCAGTGACCAACCTAACCAAGAACTCAAATAGAAAGGCAAAATGCAGTGTATTGAAGGTCTGGTTTGAATGTACAAGAGAGTTTGGCAATGCTGATGTCTATCTCTTTTGATTTTTATACACTTTCTAAACACTTCCAATGCAATGTATACTACATGAAATGAACTTAACTATTTTAGTTCTTTGCTATTTACTTCTACACCTTTACTATGGTGACATTAATGAAGAGGTATTTTATTTTAGCAGCAGAGGAAAAATTACTTTTTCAGTTATATTTATGAAAACAGAAGATTCACAATGTAAATAAGATTATCTTTCCTTACCACCACTTTAACATGCAGATTGAGGTGGCTTCTAATGGGTTTCCCTATTATGAAGTTACTCTTTTTTATTACTTCAATTAGGTTTCTGATAATTGGCTTGCTGGGATTAGCCATTTAAATGATTCAGTTTAGAAGATGCTTTTACAAACTTCTTATAATTAACCATAACCACATAGGCTAGTTACCTTACCTTAAAATAAGTTTATTAATTTACAGTTTGCAAAAAGTGAAATTCACTTAAACCATTTAAGAGAGGCTAGAGCTACACTTCCTTCTTTAATTTAATTTTATTAAACACGTAGTTACAAGTTTCATCATTTTAAAGTTTAATACATATAATGATAATTTATTTACTTGGTATTCTATAAACCAGGTAGTTAATTCCCAAGCTAAATACAATTGAAACTATTAGTTTATGCAAGGAATATCTTTTTCCTTCTTTTATAGGAGGTTTAAAACCTTTTTTCTTTAATAAAATGTAAAAGTGTGAATAGTCATAAAAGTATACTGACAGATTTTGGAATATATTTGAATTCTTTAATTTCTTTTAATTATATTTTAGAAAAGATCTTTTCATAGCTTTCAAGGACTTTTCCTTTACTTACTGAAATTTGGTAATAGAATTATTAACTGCCCTTATTTTTAAGGTTGTTAAAAGGTTTAAAATGGAGAATTACAAGGCAACTGATTCTTAATTCCCCCTGCCTAGAAGAGTTTTAATATGTGACACCTAACCCCTACCTCAGAGCTCTTGCAAAAAGAAGTTCCTGGGGGCTGGATAGGTGAAAAAACTCAGGAAAATCTTTTTCCTTTTTCCAATAGTTCCTATATTCCCATTTCTATAAGACCTTTCCATCCTGCTCATCCTAATTTGGGCTTCAGGAATACTTATTCACATGTATACCTGCATATTTGAATTTTTGCTTTGAATAGAGCCCTTTTTAAAAAATACTTCTTGATTTACACTCTGAGAAATAAGCAAGTAAAACAAGCCTTCAGGGACAAGCTTATTAGGGTCAAAGAAAAGATCAAGAAGAGAAGCAGAGGGGCATTTGACACCAGAACTTGTTCAAGAGCACCAAAGTGAGCAGAATCAAAATTGGCAAGATGGCGGCTTAGGAGGGCAATGGCGGACAGCTCTCAGAGCATGGTGGATAGTGGAAGGGTTCCTGCCCGGGGGTCTGTGCTGTGAGTGTGTGGAGTGAGAAGCTTGGGACATCTACCTGGGCAGATTGACTGTGTGGACTGAACGGTAGAGATTCGTGAGTTTTAAGCCTGCTTGTGGTGATTAACACAATCAGCTGACCCCCACCCTTATGGAGAAAAAAAGCCGGTTGGAACCATGACTCCCATCCAGTAACTGAGTTATGGCCCGGTGGGAGGGGGCAATTTCTGAGGGGGGAGCTCTGGCAAGAGAGCTTTATTTTCTGGGGATTTGGCTGCCTGAAACCCCTTGCAACTTAGATGAACAAAACAGCTGCAGTGAATCAGCACTCAAAGGAGGGGAAGGGTGAATCTGCTGAGGGAGTTTATTTGACTAGCTGCCCAGGGATAAGCCCCAGCCATGTGGAGCTGGGGAGAGGGGCACTCTCCAAGAGAGGGAGAGTTCTAACAGAAAGCAGAGAGGGGATATTTTAGCTGTAGATTTGGCTGCCTGGACTCCCTCATAATTTTGAGGAGCAGATAAGGAAACTTGAAGCAGTGCCAGGCTGAGGGCAGAGGCGAATCTGCAGAGTAAACCTGATTTACCAGCAGCCCGGTGACACTGATGCTCTGATCCAGAAGGGCTGATTTGGCCGTTTTTAACATTTTACACTGACAAACATCAGAACTTTAATGTCCCTGGAGAATCCAGAAATTGGGAACTGCTTGATTAGTTTCCACGAGCCTAGTTAGGGTCCCCTCCATGATGGGGATGGTCTAGATAAGGACTTATTTTTGGCCCTGTGTTACACCAAAAATAATAATAATAGTAAATAAATAAAATGGTCACTTTAATAAATGAAAAATAAATTCTTGTTAATTTAGTTTAATAGCCAAAAGCTGCTTCAGGACCTGCATATAGAACCCTTCAGGGAAATTGATTGATAAACACAAGCAGGCTGAGAGGATCCATGGGGACCCCAGGGAATATTGATCCCCCTTAGCTTTGTTTGCTTGCCTGTGTGGTTGTTTGGTTTTTCTCTGTTTATTTCTTGTCTCTTGCTTTTCTTTCCTCTTTCCTCTCCCCTTTCTTCTTCCTTTCATTTTTTTAAAAATTAGGTGCTGCTAGCTTCTCTCTTCTTTGCTGTGCTTCTTCTTCAGTAATTTCCCATTCTCTCTATATATTGATTTTGTATTCCAAACTATCTCTTATCCTTCCCTCATCTTTCTGCCTTCTCCTTTCTGTTGTGGCTATTAAATACCACATTTTTCCATATGCCCACAACTCAAGAGTGTCAATTTCTATTCTCTCTATTTTGTTTTCTTCTTTTTTGTATTAATATTAACTCTTTCCTTTCAGCCTTTTCTTAACTCTTTCTCTCCATCCTCATAATTCTAACCCTCTAAATCATTATATATATATTTCTTTATTTGGTTTCCCAGTCCATTGTAGTTACTCCACTTTCTTTCCTATTACTCTACACTGCCTACATCAGTTAAATATTCACCTCATTAAGTCTTATTTGGCCCCTCTTTTAACTTTTATCAATATTACTATTATCATTCTTCCTTTCTCACATATTTCAATTCCTCCAGCCTTAATCTTTTGCCATCAAGGGAACATAGAAAGAAGCAAGGAAATAAAATAAGAAGAAAAAGTATCAAAGAGAAAACTTTACACACACACAGAACCATCAGCTAAATAAAACTCTAGAGCAGAGAGAGAAGCTAATCAACTGAATGAATCCATCAAGATAAAATGATGACCAGAGGGCAACAAAAAATTACAAACCACACTGAGAAACAGGAAACCATGGACCAATCCAATGAACAAACTAAAAACCAGGAAGTGAAGCAGAACATTGAACAACTAATCAAAGCTTTCCAAACAAATATCATGGACCAACTTAAAGAAGTGAGGGAAGAGATTAAGAATATAAAGAAGACACTGGGAGAACATACTGAAGAAATTGTAAGCACTCCCAAAAAGATAATGGACATGATGGTGACCAATGGCACAATCCAAGAAATCAAAAAGATGCTGGATTCATATAGCAGCAGATTTGAACAGGCAGAAGAAAGAATAAGTGATGTGGAAGACAATACATCTGAAATCAAACAGATAGTAGAAAAAAGAGACAAAAAGATAGAAAAAATCCATCATGGATGCAGGGAATTAACCGACAACACAAAACACTCAAACATACACATTATGGGCATCCCAGAAGGAGAAGAGAAGGGAAAGGGAACTGAAGAAATGTTGAAGGAAATAATGGCTGAAAACTTCCCAACCCTATTGAGAGAGATGGATGTGCAGATCCAGGCAGCAAAGTAAACCCCAAACAGTATAAATCCAAACAGGCCTACCCCAAGACATATACCTGTCAAAATGTCCAATGCTCAAGACAAAGAGAAAATACTCAAGACAGCAAGAGAAGACAGAACCATCACATACAAAGGAAGCACAATAACATTAACTGCTGATTTCTCAGCTGAAACCATGGAGGCAAGAAGACAGTGGTATGACATAGTCAAAATACTAAAAGAAAAAAACTTCCAGCCATGAATTCTATACCCAGCAAAACTGGCATTCAAAAATGATGGAGAGTTTAAAATATTCACAGATAAACAGAAATTAAGAGAGTATGTCAATAAGAAACCTGCACTTCAAGAAACACTAAAGGAAGTTCTACAAGTTGAAAGGAAAAAACAAGGGAGAGA
>JAQZBX010006887.1:21359-52046 GCA_029593785.1 Cabassous unicinctus | reverse complement strand
ACAGCCGCTTCCCCCATTGTTTTTAATTCTGCTACATAGATAGATCTAAGCTGCTGATCGTAATACTATATTTTGAACAAATTACCAGGAGTGGTAAAATTTCCTTAGGGTAATTTCTGTATGATGCTCAAACCTCTGGCTGAATATAGAGAAATTGACCACTGTTTGTTTTATACAAAAGATGCTAAGCATTTGGATATTTCAAAATGGCTATATAATTTAATAAAAAATGTTCACCTTCTTTGAGTGTTTGCTCACATGTAAAGTCAGCTCTGGTGGATTTGTTTGGGTGTAGTTATTATTTCATCCTGCCATCCAGGTAATTCATCTCAAGGTTACAACTCCCTGATGTGTTGTGGGCCATTGTGAGATGTGTCACAAGTAATTTGTCATTAACAGCAATGTACTCAAATTTGTGAAATGTGTGAATATTTTTAAAAACGCATTATTTTTTTTACTAATTAAAGTAGATTCTAGGCTATCCCTGTGATAGTCTCTTTCTAACTCTTTTGTACTCTCTGCAGTTTCTTGAGTGGGTGAGGAGAGCCAAGTTATAGTTAGCTACCTAAATCCTGCTAATACTCTTAACAAGGAGGAGCCTGGGAACTTTTGTGGTGCTTTACTTCTCTACTAAAATCTGGGAGATATTCAAATCTGGATATGAACATGGGATCAAATTTTATGTGAATTAGCACTTGCCATGCACATCCCAGCATAGAAAAGCTTGAGAATTGCAGGGTTACTATGATCTCCCACATAGTTTAGGAATACTTTCTGCAGCAGGGGTTTTTAAACCTTGTTCCTTGGAGCCCTTTTAGGGGTGTCTGAAAAGCCTTGGGATACTGTGGAAGTTAAAACAAAATGGTGCATGAGTGCTGTTCTAGGTCACCCAGCAACCAGAGCAGAAGTATTTCTGTTTGTGTTATATTGTGAGATTTCTTATAAGATTTTGAGAAAAATGCATTAAATTTTTTGAAAATACTACTAATAGCATCCATGATATATAGTCATTCAGCCTCTGTTAAAGTGCCTTTATTTTGTAAGGTACCCTATTCATTATGCTACTGAACAATTCTGTTAGAAAGTTCTCATGAGGGCCTGGAATCTGCTTTATTGTACTGTTTTACTCCTTGGTCCTAGTTTTGTCTCTGGAAGCAATATAGAGCAGGTTTGCTCCTTCTACTGCTTGACAGTACTTGACCATAAACACTTTTAGAATTAATGTTCCTGGAAAGTGGCCTAAAGGGCCATGAAGTTGTCTTTTGGACTTTTACTGGGTCATGGATTTGGGTCACACATCTTTGGAGGACAGTGATAAGAAACAATCTAGGAAGTGAGCCAAGTCAGCCACCCATCATCTACATCTTTATTATGTTTTCTTTCAACATTATGCATGCAACAACTCTCCTGAAATGATTAAGAAATTTTTTTCCCCCATTTCTTTGTGAAAGTGGTTCTGAAAAATGTACTAATTCCTATTGCTATTGATGAAAGAGAAGAAAATGGAATCAAGTCTTATTAAGTGATGGTGGCAAGGGTTGTGGGAGACCCTCTCAAGAATTTTAAAACTCTAAATGCTTAATATAATCATGGGAATATTTGTGTTAACCTGAAATTATAGTTACAGCCAAACATTTTATCTTAATGGTCAATAAGAGCAAAGAGAACTCATTATATTAGCTTTTCCGTTATTCAGAAAATGGTCTAATTGTATTAATGATTTTCTGAATTTCCACATAATCACATTAACATTAGTTTTGCTCCTTGGATTAAAAACAAAGCCACTGGTAAATGCTCAAAATATTATTGCTCTGAATTAATAGCTTGTCGGTCCAATTAGTGAGCAAAAGTGTTGCAATATATTTGTACTCAAGCAGTACACCAGAGGCAGCGTAAAAAACTCCTATGTACAAGCAAGCATGAAAACAATGAAAATAACGGGCTCCAGAATAGTTTCATTCTTCTACATTTAAAAAACTCATGGCTAGCTTTTCTAATTTCTACTTGCTTTGTGGTTCTCAGAGCTAACAACACTGCAAAAGGAAGGGCTGTTGATGGTTCCCCCCCTCCCCCTTTTAAATTCTGTCACAAAGCAGGATTCTGTTGTCGGCCCTGTTTGAATATTGAGCAGGCTAACTGTGCTTGCTCCAACAGTTCTCTTCAGGCTGGAGAACAGGCCACCTCACGGCAGAGGATGGCACTCGCTCCCCACTGCAGGTGATGTAACCTGTTTGTGAAGCACATTTTACAGAGCGATTCTGTATTTTAATGGTCAGTGAGTAGCTGGTTACCAGCCGTCTGTGCTCTCTGCCTGGGGACAAGAATGCCAGGCTCATTAAATATTGAGAAGTTGTTCATTACTGTGGGGATCTATGACAACAGTATATCTGCATATTTAGAAAACAGCAAGTTTACATTTTTCAGAATAGCTGCTCCAGTTCTGGGAAAGGACTAATGTTTGTCTGGCTAAAGATGCATAAAAATGCAGGCTCTATCACAGAGCTCTGCTTTGTTGCCTTTTATTTATTTTTTTTGAAAGTTAAAATTTCAAAAACCAAACTTGTGTATGGAGAGAGAATTAAAAACAAACACTAATCTTTTGAGAAAAAAAAAAATCCAGTTATTTCATACTGGCTGTTTTGCAAGGAAATGCCAAATGTTTGAAATGCTAATTTACTTGTAGGTACATTATAAGAAAATGCGTTTAATTGGATTACTTCGGATGTAAGCATCTGAGAAATTTAGTAGGATGTACCTAAGTTGCAGGGGGGTAAAATGATAGAAGATTAGCTGTCTTCTTAAAGTCTTTCAATAATTGAAAAACTCTACTTTCAAAGGTTCAGTCAGTGCCTGCTATAAATTAGGAACCCAGGAACATGCAATCCATCTTGTCTTCAAAGAGAGACTGTATATATGCATGTAGTTATTAATTACCATTTAAATACCAATATCTCATGAAGAATATATCATAGGGTAAGGCCAGCAGTGGTCCATCCCACCCGTTATTCAGTTCTGACCATAGTACCAATCATGATTGCCCACAAAGAAGTCTCAAAATGTGAGGACTTAACTCAGGTGTGCATAACTTCTCTTCATGATCAAATATGGCTACACCACTAATGAATTTCTATAAACCCTTCTCACTGTGCTTATATTCTTAAACAATGGTTCCATTTTTTATAGTCTATAACTTACATTAGTTGTTGGTTCACTTTTTAAGTATGAGAGAGGACCAGTGCCATCTTTCTGTTCATTCCCACCAATCTGCATCACGCCTCTACCCATTTACATCACTGTTTAGCATGGTTTGGGGTGTGTGTATGCATATTTATAAATGAGAATGATGAGGCTGTTGATCCTAGTGTATCGCGAGCCTTGCTTTTATTTTCTTTCCTTCTTTCTCCTTTGCATTCCTCTCTTCCTTTGGCTATTGCATATTTGAGGGCCCTTTCACCTTCAGACGTGTTGAATCAGACCAGTGGGCCTTCGGAGACTTTAACGGTGGAAACGCTACCTTCATGATATCATCTTAGAGGTTAGAAATACTCCCTAATCACCCCTAACCTCTGCTTGTGATTACAGTCATCCTGAACAAAACTCTTCTTGGAATTTGCCTTTCATGTTTCTTGGGGGATGCCCACTGTGCTTCACATGCATTTTTCACCTCTGACATTTGCCTCATTCCCTAGCTGACCACTCTTAGTTTGTCATCCTCTTTGCTGCTTTCGAAGAACATAGTGATTTAAGAGTTTGGGTTTTGAGGTCTGACCATCTCAGTGTGTCTCTACAACTAATTAGTTGGAACTCTGGGCAAGCAAGTCACTTTCTTGTGTCTGTTTTTCAGTTTTACAATGGTGGCAATAACATTATCCGTCTTATGGGTTTATTATGAAGATTAAATAATCAACCTCAAGTGGTTAGCATTGCACTTAACACACAGTAGAAGCTAAATATATGTTCGCCATTATTATTATCATTATGAATTCAACAACATCATCCAATGCTAATTGAGCACCTATTTTAGACAGACACTGAGGATAAAGATATTACATACAGACATTATCCTGGAAGAAACTCAGAATCTAGTGGCAGCAATAGGCGAGGAAGCAACTGGAATGCAATGTGATAAAGTGCTTTTGTAATGGCATGTTCATTGATTCTTTTTCAGTTCTTAAAATAATTCTGTGAGATTTTAATGCCATTTTCAGATGACAAATCAGAGTCCCAGGGAAGTGAAATGAAGTGTCTGCAATCATGGAGTCAGAGACAGGTGTCTCTTAAACCTCCTGCCTTAGGTCCCAGCTCTTCCAACCTGTTCCATGGCCATACATTCCTATACTGTTGCTAGGAATTTTGTGTGAACACTTTTACCTCTATTTGGCTCTTTTCGCTTTCCATGTATTACTGTTTAGGTTGATTCCCTTATGGAAAAGAGCACTGGGCCGGGGTGTCAGTAGGAGTATTCCAGATCTGCTACTTAGGTTGCATAAGTACTTGCTTGTGTCCTTGCCTATCTGGCTGTTTAATGAAAGCTTTGATGCACTCAGCAATTTTCAAAAGGTGGGTTCCGGGGAAGTGCCTCGGCTGTCATCTTGGGGAGTGAGTTCTGCCCCCTTCATTAAAGGGCTCTGCTTCTATATGCATCAATATGTTGGTGTTTCATGAAAGATGATGTTTGAAGAAACGATTCTGCTGCTACAAACATTTTGACAACCCCTGGACAAAATTATTTCAAAGGTTTAAGTCTAAAATTACATGGTTTTAGTTGTTTAAAAACAATGAGAAACCCCTGAAAGAGGAAAAATAGTTGAAGATATCCTTGCCCTCCCTGCTTCCCTTCCAAAATGCTCAAAAACAAATTATAAATGATTTTTAATAACAAAATAGGTAGTCATCAGGTTTTTTAAAAGATTTTGGTCTCTCTTGGGTAAACAGATCATTAATAGCTGTTTAAAATCAGTGTTGTAGGTGGTGTAATAATTTTAGAGTTGAAGAACATGGGTTCGAGTTCTGGCTCTAGGATGTGCTGTCTGTGACCTTCCTCAAGTCACTTTACTCCTCTCAGATTTGATTTCCTTTGCTCTGCTTGCCTTTCAGGGTTGTAGAGTTAAAGATACCTGAATTGAAAGTGATTGTAAACCATAGCAGCTTTGAAAATGTTGGCTCTCCTTTCTTTGATGATTTTTAATGCCTAGGCTTTTCTCTCCACCATGGTCTATGGCAGGGATGTCTTGGAGTTTGTTCTGACAGACAGACTTTTAGTTAACAAAGAGAAGAGGGGTGTGGCGTGCGTATATGTGTGTGTGTGTGTGTGTGTGTGTGTGTTGTTATTGTCATTGCTATCCAGGCTGACAAATGGGTTTAGGTCCAGACTTCCCCCTACATTATTAATGAAAAATTTCATATCACCTGAGGCTAACCTAGTTCCTTTCACAAGTCTTTGGCGACTAACAATCTCCCTACCATCTGAAGAGAATCTGCCAAGCAAAGAATCTCCTCCCTGTTCTTTCCCTTAGGAAACACTTTAGCATGTCGAGCACACGACTGCTTCAAATTAGGTTTGAATAAAACACTGTGATAAATAAGTAAGTGTCTCCCCTACACAGATTGCCACTTGTTTAGGGATTAAAGTATCGATTTTTGAATGTTGCTGAGATTTAGACATGGGTTAATTAAACATTTACATATATGTGCTGAACAATATATTGCATGGTACAATAATGTGCACTTTAATCAGAAACCACGGGTGTTTGTGTTTGCTTTTTCCATGTTAATTGGCACCATGCTGGCTCAAGCTTAGGTATTTGGATAGATGGAAGAAAATAGACATGGTGTTTTAAATATTTTAATTAGGACCAGCAGTTCTCAGCTCCCTCATTTCTCATTGGATTGTTTTTCATGCATGAATAAATTAGCTAGCATGGAAGTACTCTGTAGAAAGTGGTTGCCCTCTGGCCATAAAATGAGTCCTGTTCATTAATACTTTAATGAAATTAGCTGTGAGCAAAATATTATTCCTTTTAACTGTGTTCTAATTTCTTAATTTTAATTAGGCACATAATTGTAGAGTGCTGAAATTATCTTCATGTTCAGCAACTAAAGTTCCATCATCTGGAGCCTGTGGCTGAAACACCACACTCCCATTACATTCCAGCAGGAAATTTTCCGCCCAACTTTTTTTTTTTCCATTTGCTTCACCAAAGACCTCCCTTACCCCTCTGTTTGTGACCATGATGTGATATTTCAAAGCTCCTGATCATTGGTAATGAAGCTGTTGGGCTTTAGGTCAGTTAAGGAGTAAGCAGTATGGAGGTCTATGGGGAATCTGGTCTGGTAGTTTTCTTTCTTTTTTTTCTTCCAGTTTTTGTCTCCTCAGGCCCACACATAAATATCTGCCCACCTGGTTTTATCTTTTGTAAGTTCCTCTTCCATTTCACTACTTATTATTTTATTAGCTGGTTCAGATTTGCTCTATGAACTATGTGAGGGATATTTTTACTCTTTCAATAAATTCTCAGTTTGTTGTGCACATTTCTTACCTTATACATACGTATGTCGTTGTTGAATGCATGATACTTAGTGGAACTGTTTATTACATAATGTTGACATTTTTTTATATTAGTATGGCATTTTATTGTGCTTTAGGTAAATAAGAACATGTCCAGATAAACACCAAAATGGAACTTTTGAGTTTGATAGTACAATAATCTGAATTTGATGAGTTTTTATTTTTGAAAAAATAAAGTGGATTTGGGATTGAAATTTAAGCAAGGAAACAAAAGCTTACACATTATTTTATTCCTCAAAATTCGGACTGAGATTTTGAGTATATTTGGTACAATAACTACTAAAACAATGAAAATTCTTTAATAATTGTTTGTAGCATTCTTGCCCTCCGCCCTTTAATATAACATTATACACCTGGACTGATGGTTTTGCATGAATTGAGTGAGGCAACTGACTCGCTTATTTAAATATTTTATGGATATTACCTCAAATGAGCTTGATATAAAATATTAAATATTTTATGGATATTACCTCAAAAGAGCTTGATCTGATATGTAAAATGGAAATCACAACAGTATCTCCCCCATAAACTTATCAGGATTATTAAATGAGATAAATACATGTAGACACAGAGAAGAGTGCCTGACATATAGTAAGCACTCAATAAATGTTAGATAATATTGACATTATTATTACTTGCATATAGATTACCATTTTTCAAATTATAGAATAGCATTTTACTGCATTTTATAGCGTGCAAATCCTCTTACATATCTCAATTTAACTGTACCTATTTCATAAAAAATGGGGACAGATATCCAATTTTATAGAATGAGACAAATCTTATCCCACAGTTTTTCTTAAAAAAGTAATTCCAGCAGGCGAGGCCATGTCTCAGGTTTAGCTTGATGCATACCCACACTAGATTTTAGGGATTCCAATTACTAATTATAAAAATGCTATAGACAGGTAGAGCACCTTGCCCATCACCAGACCCTTCTTTCCATTCCCAAGGTAAACAGGATCCCAAAGTTGCTATGTATTCTTCCCATGCATGTTTCAGCTTTACTCTATATAACTGACTTATAAATATTATATAGTATGCAGGGGCATAGCCCATTTTTATAGAGCAGAAGCTTTTGGTGGTCCTTTAAAATGAATATTTATAGAATATTTATAGTGAGAAAAGAAATTACAACATATTTTTAAAAACCTCATTATCACAAAAATCTAGAATAACATAAAATTTTTGTTACTTAACTGTCTGACACACTTCTGTTATGCTTTTTTTGGTTATTTTTACTGCATTTTATTTAATATGAAATTATTTACTAATACCATTTTCTATATAGTTTTCAAAGTTAGCTTTTCTTAAATAGATATATTCCTAAATTTTTAGAGAAATATTATTACCTAAATAATAATCTGGAAACTATGACAATTTAGTGTTTCCTTTAGCATGGCTGATAAAAATTTTATTTTATTTTTAACAGTTGAAATTCATAAAGCATAAAACTTTACACTCAGAAATATTCATTTTTTGCTATAGTTTTTTTGCCTTAGAGACTCAGGAATTATGATAAATATGATAAATTCTCTTTTGCAAGATTTTTCCAAAAAGGAAACAAAACAATATGTTTATAATTGTATATGCTGCATTATCAAGACGTTCCTGACAGGAAAGAACTTTATTTTGCCTAGGCATCAATGAAATTGGAAACTCTTGATTGCAGTTTTATATGTCAGATGATTGGAAGAATTTCCCATAGACCAGCTTTTGATTCCATTCATTTCCCACTTTGCTTTTTTCGGCTATCTCCACACTTCCAGTGCCTGGTGCTATAGGACATGTTTATGTCTCAGTCTGCCCTTTGGCACTGCACCTTTGAATCATGACACTACACTTGTGTGGGCCAAAATGGGAGGCAGTAGTAGTATTCCAGGGAGCCATTCCACCATTAATTAGTTGTGCAGCCTCGGACAAGTCACTTAACTTCTCTGTGCCATGAGCACCTCACACATGAGGTTGTTGTAAGGATTAACTGAATTAGAATGGGGCTTGGCACATAAGAAACACTATGAGGATGAGGATGAGGATGAGGATGAGGATGATGATAATTTGCCAAGGAATAGAGTCATTGGTTTATAAAATATGTACATCTTCAACTTTTTCAGATATTGCCAAATTGCTATACATATATATTCTGCTCACAATGAATGAGAGTTCCCATTATCTTGCATCATTTTGCACATTTGATATTCTCAGGTTTTTTAAGATTTTGCCAATTTTATGAGTACGAAATGTTATCTGATTGTTTTATTAATTTGTGTTTCCCTGATTATTACTAAGGTTGAACAACTTTTTGTATTTTTTGGTGATTCCAGTTTCCTCTTTTGTGGATTGCTTTTGTTCATTTTTCTTTTGTATTGCTTGTCTTTTTCTTATTGATTTGGAGAAATACTTTATGCGTTCTGAGTATTAACTTTTTATTGATTGCATTTTTATCTTCTAATCTGTGGTTTGCCTTTTAACTTTGTTTATGATGTCTTTTGTTAGACAGAGTTTTAATATTAATGTGCTCAAATTTATTCATCCTTTCCAATATGACTAGTCTTTTTTGCAGTTTTAAATAATTCCTTCTATATCATTAGGTTCTAAAAATATTCTCCCATACATATTTTCTTCTAAATCATTTATATTTTTTTTCACATTTAGACTTTAATGCAATTAGAATTTATTTTTGTGCACAATGTTATATTAAAATGTAAACAAGTATTTTATGTGGATAACTGGTTATCCTAGCATCATTTGGTGAATAGTTATTCCTTTCCCTAATACTTGGTTATGCTACAAAATCCATCTACATGGGGGCCAATTTCTGGCTCTCTATTCTGTTTCATAGATCTATTTATCTATCCTTGAACCACAGTACAAATTTAAATTGTTATAGATTTTAAGTGTTTATAGCTGGTAAGGTGAGTGCCTCCTTTCCTTATTCTTTAAAATTTTTCTGAAGATGGTGAACTAGAAAGACATGGGACTTTCTTACCTCCCAGAAAAATAGCTACAGGACAGGCAGAAATGACCTGGAAAAACTTGTAGAATTTAGGACACAAGGGAAAGGCTGGACACTGCCCAGAAGAGAAAGGGGCAAAGAAAAAAACTCATGAGAGCAAAATTGTAAGTTAAAAGCTACAGCTACAGCTGCTGGTATCCGCCCCTACCCTATAGACACTTGAATTCTCAGGCCTTGGGGTGAGTGGCTACAGACAAAGAGGGTACCAGAGATCCACCTCCCCAAGAAAGAGAGAGAGGGACACAGCCTAAGGCTGACTCAGCTTTTGACCCAGAAATTTGCTCTACTATGTCCCACAACCCCTTCTAGACTCGGTGGGGCTGCACCATTGTTTGCCCTGGGAGCTGGCATGGACTAAAGAGATCCCGTCCTCTCAGTCTCCCTCTCTACTGACCGGGACTGGTTGTTTTGGACACGAAGGGGAGTGAAATTATTTCTTACCCAGGAAAAGGGAGGGGGCTGACAGCAAAGTTTGGAGAACTGCCTCTGAGAACGTTTGAATTACGAGACTTTTAGCCTCTAGACAGTATCCTCTATTACACTGATCCTCTCCGTGTTTCAGGAAACACACTCTCACCAGGCACTGAACTGAGAGGGCTGCAAAAAAAGCATCATCTGCTGGTGGACCAAGGAAGTGCATATGAGGAAATTAAAAGTAAATAAGTGAGGCTTTTCCCGGCCTTTGGAAGTGGGTCTGAAACCCATTACTGGGTCCAGGGCAGAGATTTGAGCAACTAACAGGGACAATCCTAAAGATCCAGAACAGGTTGAACCAAGAATAAAAGAACAGCAGTAACACACATCCACCTGCCACTAAATCCCTGCAAAAGAGGGAGAAAGTGAGCATCTAAGTAAACTCACCATCCTAATCAGATGCCTAGACATCAGCAAAAAATTACAAGTCATACTAAGAAAATGGAAAAAATCGCCCAAGTAAAGGAATATATCAAAGCTTCAGAAAAGACACAGGATATGAGACAACTAATTGAGAGGCACACATATTTCCAAAATCAAATTAATGAGTTGAAAGACAATATGGCTAAATAGATAAAGGACATCAAGAAGACACTGAGTGAGCACAAAGAAGAATTTGAAAACCTGAACAGAAAAATAACAGAGCTCATGGGAAAGACAAAATAGGTGAGATCATAAACACATTAGAGGCAGAATCAAAATGATAGAAGAAAGAATAAATGGTACAGAAAACAGAACAGCTGAAACTGAAGAGAGAAAAGTATGGAAAAAATTGAGCAGAGGCTCAGGGAGTTGAATGATAGCATGAAACACAACAACATATGTGTCATGGCAGTTCCAGAAGGAGAAGAGAAGGGAAAAGGGCAGAAATAGTATTTGAAGAAATAATGTCTGAAAATTTCCCAGTTCTCATGAAAGAAATGAATTTACATATCCACTAAGTGCAGGATACCCCAACCAGAATAAATCTGAATAGACCACTCCAAGACACATACTATTCAGAATGCCAAACGACAAACATAAAGAGAAAATTCTGAGAGCAGCAAGGGAGAAGAAAACCACCACATACAAGGGATGCCCAGTAAGACTTAGTGCGAATTTCTCATCAGAAACCTTAGAGATGAAAAGAGTGGTATGATACAATTAGGATACTGAAAGAGAAAAATTGCCAGCCAAGAATTCTTTATCCAGCAAAACTGTCCTTCAAATATGAAGGTGAGTTTAAAAATATTCACAAACAAAACCTAAGAGAGTTCGTAAAAAAAGAATCCACCTTTGCAGGAAATATTAAATGAATCCTTACAATGTGAAAGAAAAAGACAGGAGAGAGAGGCTTGGATGAGAGTACAGAAGACAAGAATAGCAGAAAAGATAATCAAAAGAGTAAAAAGATGAAAATAAGATGTGGCATATGAAAACCAAAGAATAAAATGGTGGAAGTAAATAATGCATTTACAGTAATATCGTTGAATGTGAATGGATTAAACTCCCCAATCAAAAGATATAGGATGACAGAATGAAAAAAAAAAAAATCATGAGCCATCCATATGCTGCCTACAAGAGACTCACCTTAGACCCAAGAATACAAACTGGCTGAAAGTGAAAGGTTGGAAAAAGATATTCCATACAAACAGTAACCAAAAAAGAGCAGGGGTAGCTATACTAATATTGGACAAAGCAGATTTTAAATTCAAAAAAGTTATAAGAGATACAAAAAGCCATTATATATTAATAAAAGGGACAATCCACCAGGAAGAAATAACAGTCATAAATATCTATGCATCTAACCAGGGTGCCCCAAAATATATGAGGCAAACTCTGGCAAAAGTGAAGGGAGAAATAGACATCTCTACAATAATAGTTGGAGACTTCAGCACACCACTCACATCATTAGATAGAACAACTAGACAGAAGATCAACAAGGAAATAGAGAACTTGAACAATACGATAAATGAGGTAGACCTAACAGAGATATACAGAATGGTGCACCCAAACTCAGCGGGTTATACATTCTTCTCAAGTGCTCATGGATCTTCCTTTAGGATAGACCACATGTAAGTCACAAGGCAGGTCCCAATAAATATTAAAAAATTCAAATTATACAAAGCACCTTCTCAGATCATAATGGAATGAAACTGGAAATCAATAATATATGGGAAAGAGGCAAAATTGCAAATGTGTGGAGGTTGAACAATACACTCCTAAATAATCAGTGGGTCAAAGAAGAAATTGTAAATGAAATTAGTAAATATATTGAGATGAATTAAAATGAGAACACAACTCATCAAAACTTACGGGATACAGCGAAGGCAATGCTGAGAGGAAATTTACAGCTCTAAACACCTATATTAAAAAAGAAGAAAGAGCAAAAATCAAAGATCTAATGGAACAACCGGAGAAACTTGAAAGAGAACAGCAAACCATTCCCAAAGCAAGCAGAAGGAAAGAAATAATAAAGATTAGAGCAGAAATAAATGAAATTGAGAACAAAAATAACAAAAAAATCAATAGAGAAAATCAACAAAACCAAAAGCTGGTTCTTTGAGAAGATCAATAAAATTGACAAACCCTTAGCTAGACTAACAAAGAAAAAAAGAGAGAAGATGCAAATAAATAAAATCAGAAATGAAAGGGGGGAAGTTATGACTCACCCCACAGAAATGAAAAGGATTATAAGAGGATATTATGAGAATCTGTATGTCAACCTTCTAGACAACCTAGATTAAATGGACAAATTCCTAGAAATGCACAAACAACCTACACTGACACAATAAGAAGTGCAAGAACTTAACAAACCAATTACATTTAAAGAGAATGAATCAGTCGTCAAAAATCTCCCAACAAAGAAAACTCTGGGACCAGATGACTTCACAGGTGAATTTTACCAAGCATTTCAAGAAGAAGTGGGATTTATCCCTATTATACAAGGCTGGTTCAACATAAGAAAATCAGTTAAAGTAATACACTACATTAACAAATTGATGGAAAAAATCACTTGATCATCTCGATTGATGCAGAAAAGGCATTCAACAAAATTCAACACCCTTTCTTGATAAAAAAAATTTCAAAAAATAGGAATAGAAGGAAAATTCCTCAAAATGGTAAAAGGCATATATGAAAAACCCACAGCCAACATCATACTCAATGGGGAAAGGCTGAAAGCTTTCCCTCTAAGATCGGGAACAAGACAAGGATGCCCACTGTCACCACTGATGGTGCTGGGAGAACTGGATATCCATAACCAAAAGAATGAAAGAGGACCCCTATCTCACTCCCTGTATAAGACTCAACTCAAAATGGACCAAACACCTAAATATAAAAGCCAGGACCATAAAACTACTAGAAGAAAATGTAGGGAAATGTCTTAAAGACCTTGTGGTAGGTGGTAGTTTCTTGTACCTTATACCCAAAGCAAGAGCAACAAAAGAAAAAAATAAATAACTTGGACCTCCTCAAAATTAAATACCTTTGCACCTCAAAGGGCTGCATCAAAAGAGTAAAAAAGGGTAAAAAGGCAGCCAACTCAATTGGAGAAAATATTTGGAAATCACTTATCCGACAAGGATTTAATATCCATGATATATAAAGAGATGCTACAACTCAACGATAAAAAAGGCAAGTTACCCGATTGAAAAACAGGCAAGTGATTTGAATAGACACTTCTCCATAGACGAAGTACAAATGGCTAAAAAAGCAACATCACTAGTGATTAGGGAAATGCAAATCAGAGGTACAATGAGATACCATTTCACAACTACTAGAATGGCTACAATTAAAAAGACAGAAAACTACAAATTTTAGAGAGGATATGGAGAGATAGGAGCAATTACTCACTGTTGGTGGGAATGTAGAATTGTACAGCCATGTGGAGGACTGTCTGTAAGTTCTTAAAGAAGCTGAATATAGATTTTCCACATGACCTGGCAATACCACTACCCAGAAGAACTGAAAGTAGTGACATGAACAGACATCTGAACACCGATGTTCATAGTGGTGCTATTCATGATTGCCAAAAGATGGAAATAACCCGGGTGTCCATAAACCAATGAATGGATAAACAAACTGTGGTGTACATACACAATGGAATATTATGCAGCTGAAGGAAGAAACGAAGTCGTAAAGCATATGACAACATGGATGAACCTGGAGGACATTAGGTTGATTGAAGCAAGCCAGACACAAAAGGACAAATACTGTATGATTGTGCTATTATGAACTAAATATATTGTGTAATCTCATGGAGTTACTAACTTGAATATGGGTCACCAGAAAATAGAATGAGGTTAGGAAATGGAAAGCTGAGAGTTAACTTGTGCAGAATTGGTAAAAAGGATGTGTGTTAATCTTTGGAAATGAAAAAAAAAAAAAAAGGTGAAATGTTTGTATTTCAGTATTATTATATGGTTATGACAGTGGTTAAAAGGGAAAATCTATGGTCATGTATATTACTAAAAGGAAAGCTGAAAAATGTAACATGGGAATGTATAGCATAGTAAAACCACATGTGAAATATGAATATGGCTAAAACTGCATCTATAAGACCCTTTTTCTTTTAAACTGAACTAATATATGTAATGCTACAAGATGTTAATATCAGACCAAAAAAACCATTATACTAAGTGAAAAAACCAGACACAAAGTACTACATATTGTATGATTCCATTTATATAAAATGTAAATATAAATCAATTTATAAAAATGAAATTATATTAGTGGTTATGTAAGGCTGGGGAAGGATACAGGGAGTAAGATGTGACTGCTAAGGGGTATGAAGTTTTTCTTTTTGGAGTAATGAAATTTTTCTAAAAATTTTTTGGTGATGAATACACAACATTGTGATTATAGTAAAAGTCATTGATTATTTACTTTGGATAGATCATATGGTATATGAATATATCTCACTAAAACTGCTTAAAAATAATTAAATAAATGTGCAAGAATTGCCAGAAATAGCAGCTATGTACAGCAGGGGAAGCATAGAGAGATTGAAATGTAAAAAATTTTCTCATTTGTCTGCTTTTTGTTTATTATTATTATTACTGAAATAATGAAAATGCTCTAATATTGATTGAAGTGATGAATGCACAACCATGTAATTATACCAAATACCATTGATTGTACACTTTGGATTAATTGTATGCTTTATTAATATGTATCAATAGAATTGATTTGTTAAAAAAAATTTTCTTAGCTGTTTCATAGTCCTTTACTACCATATGGATCTTAGAGTCGGCCTGTCAAATTATGCATGTGCGCGCACGCACACACACACAATCACACTTTGCCCCCTGGTGGAACTTCAATTGCATTGACATATTTCTGATATTCAGTTTTCTTCCCATAAACATTGTATTTATTTTCACTCATTTAGATCATTTCTGTCTTTTAGTAGTTGTATAATATTCATAAAATTTTTTCACATAGTAATTTTTTTGTGTTTTCTGACTTTTAAAAAAAATCTGTACTTAAGTCTGGAAATTTTCTTATGCACAATTTTCCAGTTCTCTAATACTGTCTTTAGCTTTGTCTAATCTGCTGTCAAATCCAGTGACTGAGTTTTTAATTTAAGTAATTGTGTTTTTTGTTTTATATTTGCATTTGATTCTTAAAAAATATTTTTCTACTTCTCTGCTGAAATTCTCTCTGATGCATCTAATTTCTTAAACATATTAATCCTTTTAAAGTTCTTGTATGAAAATGCCCAATATCTGAATTTCTGGTCAGTCTGTGATTTTTAAAAATTTTCAGATTAATTTTATCTTTATGCATCTCTGGTTGTTTTTTATTAAATATCAAGAAAAGTGTATGTAAATTTTAGAACTAATTTGGAGCCCTATGTAATGGTATATTCCTTGAGAGAGGATTTACTTTTATTGTGAAACATGTTAATATAAAGGCTATATTAGTTTTCTATTGCTGAGTTTAAAATTACCCCGGAACTCAGTGGCTTAAGACAACAAACATTTCTTATCCTACAGATGGATCAAGAATCTGAGTAATATTTAGGTAATCTAAGCACCTTTATAAAAAAAAAGTATATATATATATTAATATTAATATATATAAAACAAATAACATTTATGTAAACAAATGCACATATATGCATATGTATTTATATATCATTTTACAAATATTGGTATGTATTGTGAAAAATTTGATTTTTACCCACAATTAAAAAAAAAAAAGGAATCTGAGTATGGCTAAGTTAGGTGCCTCTGCCTCTAGGTCTCTCACAAGCTTGCAGTTAATGTGTGGGCTGGAAGTTTGGTCTCATTTGAAGGCTTCCTTGGGAGAGGTTATGCTTTCAATCTCACTCCCAAGACTGTTGATAGTCCTCTGATCTTCACAGGCTGTTTGCTGGAGACATCAATTCCTTGACAAATAGGCCCCCTTCTTTAGTTGCTCACAATGTGGTATCTTTCTACTCTTAGAGCAAGTGAGAAAAGCAGGGAGTGGGACAAGCCACATCATTTTTCACCATGGCAATTCTGCATGCCATTTATGTCCTGGTCCAGACCATCACCATCTCTCACCTGGGCTGCTGTACCTGCTAATGAGCTCATCTTCTCACGTGCACTCTGGCTTCCCTCCAATCCATTCTCCAGAAGGTAGCCAGTGTTCTTTAAAAATTGCACATCAAATCACGTTATCACTGGTCTTCCTATTTCTGTTCTTTGACCCCTTTCAATACATTTCAACATGACAGCCAAAGTGATCTGAAAACTTAAATTAGATCATGAATATCCCTACTCATAAGCTCTCAATGGCTTCAAATTCTTTTTCAGACAAGACCAAAACCAAAACCTTTAGCCTATAAATCCCTTCATGTGGGGCCCTGGCCTACCTTTCAGCCTCATTTCTGCCACTATCCCCTTGACCCTCCTTGACAGACCACACATGCTGCTCTGCACTCCTTGCCAAATCTGAGCCTTTGGGCTCACTGTTCTGTGGGCCATGGAGACTCCCTCCACTATCCCCTTATATTTTTCAGCTTTATTTTTAAATTTCAGCCCACACATCCATATAAAGTCAGATTCCCCTTTTACAATTTCCTATAGAAGATTATACTTTTCCTTCCAAGCACTTGTCACAGTTTGTAGGTTTATATTTGTTTGTGTAATTGTTTCATTCATGTTGCTCTCACATCCCCAGATAGGAGGACCCATGAAAGCGGGGAGTCTCTTGTTCACTATCATATCCTTTGGGTCCACAATGCTCCAGCACATGATAGGAGCTCAATAAATACTTGTTGAATGAATTAATGAGTGACTACATTTAAAGGCTTCATTGATGGGTCCTTCATTCACTCCTCCCAACTTTATACTTTTAATCACTAGCTTGGAAGCAAGATCAAAAAGAAAATTGAAATCTAGCCATCCTTTGATCTAGGGCATCACTCTGAGCAAAGGGTGAGATTGTGGATTGCTGGACAACAAAAAAAATATCCCAGGAGAACAAAGCAAGCAATACATTCAAATAAAAATTTTGGATTTTGGATCTACACTCGGTTTTCCATTGGTAGCTTTAGCTACTTTGGGGATGGATAAAAGTTTGCCTTGCTCTGTCTCCTTCTCAGTGCAATTGTTCCAATTTTAAGGTGTCATTGCTTTCAATTTTGAAGAGAAAGAGGCAGGAGCTCTAAAACTGTAATGAAGTCATATCCAGGTTCTTGCAGGAAAAGGAAGCACGGGATAGTCGGGTAGAAATGTATGAGTGTGAATGAAGAAGTTTGAGAAATGAATGTAAACACCTGTATCAGTTTTTGGAGAAATTATGTTCTTCAGGGTAAAATTTTTAAGCATGGGGTTTTAATTTAGTGATAGTCCAACTTTTACTTCTTGTTTTGCTTTTACTTCCATTAGAGAAATATTTCTGTTCGGGATCAAAATCCAAATTGAAGCACCCAAATTTGTCTCTGAATATTAGATGACAAGATTGTGTATGCATAGTATATGTATAGTATTTGTAAGAACTTCATGTTCACTTGGAGTTAATGATCATTGTGATTCTCTTCAAAGATACTTTTTTCCCCCTGATGGTTTATTCATGGGCTGGCATTGTTCTAAGGCTTATAGTTTAAAATTCTTAGTTCATTCCATGTTTGAAAATTAGCTATTTGGTTTATCAGTTTGACCACATTTGCTTATGAAAGACATTTTGAACCTATAGGATATTTTTATGGTATCTTTTAAAAAAGATTCTTCTTCTAGTGATGACATCAACATGGTGATGTAAGACATCCCGTGGAAAAGTATCCCCTCAGAATCAACTAATAAAAGGACAAATCCCACTTGCTTAGACCTTGGGTGGATGATAAAGCCTGGAGAAGGACTCCACGAATGCTGAATCCAAGAAAAAGAAGGGAAAACACGAAATTCCAGTAGGTGATTTACATCCTGGACCCATTAGTCTGGAATGTTCCCCCTCATTTGGTCCCACACACCTTGGGAGTCACACAGAGGCAGCATGGCCTGGGTTCCAGAAACACTGGAAAGCAGAGGTTGAAAGGAACACCTCCGTTGAAAGGTTTACTGACAAGCACCATTTGCTGGCTGGCCAGGAAATTGCTAGGAGAAAAACTGGTTTTAGGTTTCTCTTTAGCCCCCTGTGAGAAAATCTGTGGCCCAGTAGTGAGTTCCTGGCCAAATTTTGATAACTTAAGCTGGGCAATTTTAAAGATGCAGAATAAGTTGAACCAAAAATTTTTAAAAAGCTGTGGAAAAAAAAAAAAAAACACTAGGCAAGAGAGAGAAACTGACCATCAGAGTAAATTCACCAACATATTCAGAGACATCAGCAAAAAATTAAAGGCCAATTCTAGGAAACAAGAAGAGATGGCACAGCCAAAGGAACAAGCAAAATATTCTGGCAAGATATAAGATTAATACAACTAATCAATGATAATCATACAATTTCCTAAATCAATTCAAAGAATTGAAGGAAAGCAGGACTACAGAGATAGAGGATATTAAGAAGATACTGGGAGAGCATAAAGAACAATTTGAAAGCCTGCAAAGAAAAATAGAGCATATGGGAATGAAAGACACAATGGATGAGATTAAAAAAAAAAAACAAAAAACATTAGAGGCACATAACAGCAGAGTTGCATTGCTTGAAGACAGAATTAATGATTTCAAGGACAGAGCATCTGAACTGCAAAAGACAGAAAAACAGACAGAGAAAAGAATGGAAAAAATGAAACAGGGTCTCCAGGAATTGACTGACAATGTTGAACACACAAACATACACATTATCAGTGTCCCAGAAGGAGAAGAGACTGGAAAAGGGGCAGAATGAATATTTAAGGAAAAATAACTATACTAAATATTTATGCACCTAACCTGAGTGCCCCAAGATACATGAGGCAAACACTGGCAAAACTGAAGGGACAATAAATGTCTTGATATTAATAGTTGGAGACTTCAAAACACCATTCTCAGTATTGGATAGAACATCTAGACAGAGGATAAAGAAATATGGAACTTGAGTAATATGATAAACTAACTAGACCTGACAGATATTTATAGATCATTACATTCCCAAACAGGAGGATGTACCTTCTTTTCAAGCACTCATGGATACTTCTCCAGGATAGATCATATGTTGGGTCACAAAACAGGTCACAATAAATTTATAAAGATTGAAATTACACAAAATGCTTTCTCTGATTATAATAGAATGAAGCTGGAAATCAATAATGGACAGAAAAAGGGAAAGTTCACAAATTTATGGAGATTAAACAACACACTCTTAAATAAACAGTGGATCAAAGAAGAAATTGCAAGAGAATTCAACAAATATCTTGAGTCAAATGAAAATGAGACCACAACATACCAAAACCTATTGGACACAGGAAAGGCAGTGCTGAGAGGGAAATCTATAGCCCTCAATGCTTACATTAAAAAAGAAGAAGGAGCTAAAATTGAAGTTTGAGCTGAACACCTGGAAGAACTAGAAAAAGAACAGCAAACTAATCCCAAACCAAGCTGAGGGAAATAAATAGTAAAGATCAAAGGAGAAAGAAATGAAATCGAGAACAAAAAAACAACAGAGAGAATCAACAAAACCAAAAGTTGGTTCTTTGAGAAGATCAACAAAATCGATGAACCCTTAGTTAGACTGACAAAGAAGAAAAGAGAGAAGATGCAAATAAATAAAATCAGAAATAAGAGGGAGGACATTACCACTGACAGCACAGAAATAAGAGAGATCATAAGAGGATACTATGTTTAAATGGAAGGGACAGATGAGCCATGCATAGGGAAGACATAGCTGAGTCCAACTCTGTTACTTTCAGGAGCACAAACTCCAAAGTAGGGCCCACTGGCAAGGCACCAAACTCCAGAGCTATCTGCCCTGACCATAGGACCTGGGTGTCTCCAGAGCTCTTAGGAGCCCCATTATTTGGGGGTAGTATCCACTTTGGCAGTCTATGAGATCCTGCTGAGATGTGCATAAGCGTTCCTCTGGGATGACCTCCCAACTCACTTTGAAGTCTCTTAGCCATATAAACTCATTTGTCTTTACCTTTTCCCCCTTTTATTCAAGGTCTTTCTCCAGTTGCATTGCTAGTTGGTGCTTGGTAGTAATCCCTCAGAGCCAGGGAGGCTCATTGCTGGGAATCATGTCCCACGCTGGGGGGAACTTTATATGCTGAGTTTGGCTTAGACAGAGGCCACATTTGAGCAACAAGGATGCTCTCAGGATGCAACTTTTAGGCACCCCACAACACTAGGCTAAGTTTCAATTTCAAGAGCAAAGGCTCATAAGCATAGTCATCAATATCAAGGGCCCATCAATGGGTAATCCTCCTTCACCAGTCATTGCCCCTGCACTTGAGGGACTGTTGCTGCTCCATTAGAGAATGTGGCAGAGCTCTCCAGGATGGGAATTCAATATTCTCTCGGTTATTGTGTGGGTCTCCACCCACTGTGACAATACTCCATGAACATTTAAACATATTTATATACCTTATATGTATGCCCATCCTTGGTGCTGGAGTTTGTAGGTGTATGTCCAAGAGACTGGAGTCTTTGGGCTGTCCATGTGCCAGCTGGGCCCAGAACCTCAGTGGAGTTGCAACACCTACTCTCCAGTTCATTGGACTCACCCAGGACATCTAACAAGGAGGTGAGGATTGACAACCACCATATCAAGGAAATGAGAGAGCCTACAACTGCAAGCAAGAAAGTCCCATCTATCAACTATATGGGATCGAAGCTTCCTTTCAATTAGAGGTGGAGTGGACATCACCATCCCAGAATCCTCAGGATTTAACACCATGATCAGATTGGTTTTATGCCAGGTATGCAAGCGTGGCTTAACTCAAGAAAATCAATTAGTGTAATAAACCACATTAATAAATTAAAGAAGAAAAATCACATGATCCTCTCGATTGACGCAGAAAAAGTGTTTGACAATATACAACATCCTTTCTTGATTAAAAAAAAACACTCCAAAAGATGGGAATAGAAGGAAGCTTTCTCAATATGGTAAAATACGTATATGAAAAACATACCACTAGCATTGTACTCAATGGTGAAAGACTGAAAGCTTTCCCGCTGAGATCAGGAACAAGACAAGGATGCCCACTGTCACCATAGTTATTCAATATTGTGCTAGAGCTTCTAGAGCAATTAGGCTAGATAAAGAAATAAAATGCACCCAAATAGAAAAGGAAGAAGTAAAACTCTATTAGCTGATGATATGATCCTATAGCAAGAAAATCCTGAAAAATCCACAAGAAAGCTTATAGAACTAATAGAGTTCTATAAGCAAAATGATGGAATACAAGATTAATACACAAAAATCAATTTTATACACTACTGATGAGCAGTCTGAGACTAAAAAAATCAAAGATTTAGGAGTAAACGTAACCAAGGATATATAGGACCTGTATTCAGAAAACTACAAAACATAGCTAAAAGAAAAAGAAGACTTAAATAAATGGAAAGACATTCCATGTTCATGGATTTGAAGACATTCCATGTTCATGGATTCTACCCAAACCGATTTACAGATTCAATGAAATCCCAATAAAAATTCCAACAGCCTTTTTTGCAGAAATGGAAAAGCCAATTATCAAATTTATTTGGATGGGCAAGGGGCCCTGAAAAGCCAAAAGTATCTTTAAAATAGAAGAACGAAGTTGGAGGCCTCTCACTTCTGGACTTTAAAGCAATTACTTAAATATAGTGGTAAAAACCACATGGTACTGGCATAAAGACAGACAGATGGACCAATGGAACCAAATAGAAAACTCAGAAATAGGCCCTCATGTCTACAGTCAAGTGATTTTTGACAAGGCTGTCAAGCCCTCAGCTGGGCCAGACAGTCTATTCAACAAATGGTGCTGGGAGAACTGGATACCCATATCCAAAAGAAAAAAGGAGGACCCCTGTCTCACACCTTATACAAAAATTAACTCAAATTGGATCAAGGACCAAATATAAAAGTGACAACCATAAAACTTCTAGAAGAAAATGTAGGAAGACTTCAAGATCTTGTGGTAGGTGGTAATTTCTTAAACCTTGTACTCAAAGCATGAGCAACAACAGACAAAAATAAATAAATGGGACCTCCTCAAAATTAATATTTTTGCACCTCAAAGGACTTTGTCAAAAGGGTGAAAAGGCAGCCAAATCAATGGGAGAAAATAGTTGGCAATCACATATCTGATAAGGGTTTAATATCCATGATGTATAAAGAGATACTAAAACTCAACAATAAAAAGATACACCACATGATTAAAAAATGGGCAAAAGACTTGAATAGACATTTGTCTAAAGAAATGCAAATGGGGAAAAACATGAAAAATGTTCAACATCACTAGCAATAAGTGAAATGCAAATCAAAGCTACAAGGAAATATCATTTCACACCTATTTAGAAGGGCCACTATTAATAAGCCAAAAAAGTACAAATGTTGGCGAGTATGTGGGGAGACAGGAATGCTTATTCACTGTTGGTGGGAATGTAGAATGGTACAGTCCCTGTGGAGGATGGTTTGGCAGTTCCTAAGGAAGTTGAATATAGACTTGCCATGTGGCCCAACAATACCATTACTAGTTATATACCCAGAAGAACTGAGAGCAATGACTTGAACAGACATCTATACACCAATGTTCATAGCAGCATTATTCATGATTGCCAAAAGATGGAAACAATCCAGGTGTCCATCAACTGATGAATGGATAAACAAATTATGGAGTATACACATAATGGAATAATATGCAGCTGTAAGAAGAAATGAAGTCGTGAAACATATGACAACATGGATTAACCTGGAGGACATTATGTTGAGTGAAGCAAGCCAGACACAAAAGGACAAATACTGTATGATTGCGCTATTATCTAAATATATTTTGTAAACTCATTGAGTTAATAATTAGAATATAGGTCACCAGAAATTAGAATGAGATTAGAGAATGGAAAGCTGAGGGTTAATCTGTACAGAACTGGTTAAAAAAAAAAAAAGCTTGTTTGTAAATCTTTGGAAATGAATAGAAATGCTGAAAGCACATCATAGTGTTTGTAACTAGCAGAGCTATTATATGGGTATGACAGTGGTTGAAAGGGAAAATCTAAGGTCATGTATATTACTAGAAGGAAAGCTAAAAATTGTAACATGCGAACATATAATGTAGTGAAACCTCATGTGAAATATGAATATGGTAGTATTGCATATATAAGACTGTTTTTACAAAATATAAATACAAATAAACTAGAGAGATGGAAATGAATAGCAGTTATGTAAGGCAGGGGAAACAGAGAGATATTGAGAGGTGATGAGGTTTTTTTTGTTTGTCTGCTTTTTCTATTATTATTATTGAAATAATGAAAATGCTCTAATAATGATTGAAGTGGTGAATGAAAAACTGTGTAATTATGCCAAAATACCATTGATTGTACACTTTGGATGGATTTATGATTTATTAATATGTATCAATAAAATATATGTGTTAAAAATTTTATGTATAGATATATATTTGTCTACAAAAATAATTGGAAACCCAAACATGAGCAAAACATTACAAGCCATACTAATAAACAGAAAGATATAATCAGTAAAGGGAATAAATTAAAACTTCAGAGGAGACACAGAATTTATAACACCTAATCAAAAAGTTCAAATGAATCTCCTAAATCAATTCAAGGAGATGAAGAAAAAATTGGACATAGAGCTAAAAGGTATTAAGAAGACAATGTGTGTGCATAAAGAATTAAAAGAAACACAACAGAAATTATGGAGATGAAGGGCACAATAATGGAGATTAAAAATACATTAGAGGCTTACAACAGCAGATTTGAACTGATAGAGGAACAAATCCATGAATTAGAAGACAAGACAATTGAAATGATACAGCCAGAAGAAAAGATATAGAAAAGAATAGAAAAAGTTGAGCAGTATCTCAGGGATTTGAGTGACAATATGAAGCTCACAAACATATGTGTCATGGATGTTCCAGGAGAAGAGAAAGGGAAAGGGACAGAAAGAATATTTGAGGAAATATGGTCAAAAATTTCCCAACTCTTATGAAATACATAAATATGTCCAAGAAGCAAAATGTACTCTAAACAGAATAAATCCTAAATACACCTACTTCAAGACACATAATAATCAGACTTTCAAATGCCAAAGATAAAGAAAGAATTCTGAAAGCAGCAAGAGAAAAGCTATTCATCACATTTAAGGTATCCTCAATAAGACCAAGTGCTGATTTCTCATGGAGTCAAGAAGGCAGTGGTATGATATATATTTAATGTACTGAAAGAGAAAAACTTCCAGTCAGAAATTCTTTATCCAGAAAGATTTTTCTTCAAAACTGAGGGTGAGTTTAAAATATTCACAGATAAATAGAAACTGAGAGAATTCATCATCAAGAGACTTGCTCTTCAAGAATTACTATAGGGATTTCTGCAATTTGGAAGGAAAAGACAGGAGAGAAAAGACAGGAGTAGTGTGAAGAAGCGATGCTCCTCAGTAAAGGGAACTAAAAGCGTAAATGCAAAACCCAATAGTACTATATCCTCAATAAATAACTCTACTCTTAAATTCCTATAAGAGACAGAATACAATTGAAAAGGAAAAAGCCATATTTCCCAATAATGGACATTCAAAATATAAAGAAGTAAAGTGGGACAAAACAATATAAAGCAGGGAAATGAAGGTTATGGGAACAGAGAAGGTGGATGTTATTGAAGCTAAATTGGTATCTCTTCAAATTAGTAGTTTATAGACTTATGTTGTGTAATACATACCCCAGGGTAACCACAAACATGGCATTAAAAGTATATATAGTAAGAAAAATGAGAAAGGGACCAGTCAGATATATATCATTTTAAAAATCAACTATATAGAAAATGAGGCTGCGACAAAGGAAAAGAGAGATAAAAAAATATGGCATATAAAAATCAAAGGACAAAATGGCTGAGGTAAGTACTGCCTTGACAGTAATAGTACTGAATATTAATGGATTAAACTCCTCAATCAAATGACACAGATTGGCAGAATGAATAAAAAAGCATGATCCTAGTATATGTTGTTTACAAGAGACTCACCTTAGACCCAAAGACACAAAGAGGTTGAAAGTGAAAGGATGGAAAAAGATAATCCATGCAAAATAGTAACCAAAAAAGAGCTGGGTAGCTATAGTACTATTGGACAAAATAGACTGTAAGTCAAAAGCTGTTACAGGGGACAAAGAAGGACACTATTCTATCTATTAATAAAAGGGTCAATGCACCAAGAAGAAATAACAATCGTAATATTTATACAAATAATATTATGCCACAGTATGCCAAAATACATGAGACAAACACTGGTAAAACTGAAGGGAGAAATAGACACCTCTAAATAATAGTTGGGAGACTTTAGTACACCACTCTCATCAACAGAGAGAACATCTAGACAGAAGAGTAATAAGGAAACAGAGAACTTGAACAATATGGTGAATGAACTAGACCTAACAGATATGTACAGAACATTGCACCCCAAAACAGCAGGATATACATTCTTCTCACATGCACATGGATCGTTCTCCAGGATAGACCACATGTTGGGTCACAAAGTAAGTCTCAATAAATTTAAAAAGATTGAAATTATACAAAGCATTTTCTCTGATCACAATGGAATGGGGCTGGAATATTAGGGCAATTGTGCAATTTGGGGAAAGCAAGTTTTCATTCCTGAGGTCTGGAACAAGCAGTCTCCATTCATTTATTCCATATATAATTATTGAACATAATGAGACAGGCATTATGCTAGTAAATTTAACAGTGAAACAAAATTATCATGGTCCATGTCCTTGTGAAGTTTGTAGTCTAATAGGAGAAACAAACATTAAGCAAATACACAAATTAATATATAATTGCAAATTATGACAAAAGCAAGGGATATAATAAGAGATTATATTAGGGGAGCTAATTTAGATATGGAAGCTAGGAAAGATTTTTCTACTAAAGAAAATTTTAAATTGAGAACTTAAAGATGAGTTAGAGTTGGCTAACTAAAGAGGAGGAGAAAGAGCATTTTAGACAAAGGACACATGCAAAGTCCTTGAGGAGGTGGGAAAGAGCTTGGCACTTTCAAGAAATTGAAGTGTTGGTGTGGTTCTTGCAAGAAGCAAGGGAGGGGCAGAGAGGGCCTTGCCACTGTGTGGGCTGTGGGGTTTGGAGTTCTCCTTACGGCAAGGTAAGTCACCAAAGAGTTTAAAGTTGAAAGTGGCATGATCAGATTTGGTTTTTAAAGTCACTCTGGCTAAGTATAGGAAATGGATACGGAGGAGGACAAGAGAGAAGGTAGGAATATGCTAAAAATAAGTACAATATGAGATGCTGAAAGTCCCTTTGTCTAAATCTTCCATATCTACTAATCATTTATGCATAAAACTTAGTTTGGGTTAAGGTATAAAAGACCTCTACTGTGTTATGGGGGTGGTATGTGAATAGACCATTATTATGTATCACAACATGGAGAAATAAGTCCTACTCGGATGGCAGGGTCTATGGGCAGACCACTTTGGAAAGGAGTGCTGTAGCTGCAGCCAAATTAGCTTTATCAATAATGTTTTATTTAGAAAAATATGGAACAAAATATTAACATTTGTTAAATAGATGTTGTGGTGCATGGCAAATTTGTATTATTTTCTGTAAGGTGGGAACACTTTGCAATTAAACAATACAATTCTTTAAAAAAAAAAAAGGAAATAGAGTGGAGGAAGGAGAAAAAAGAAAAGAAAGGGACCTCTCAGTGGACAGTTTTGCCTCGATTCTTCCTCCCTCCAAATGTTAATCTCTGGTTTTGTCAAATATTTGCCTTTTGTGTTGAATATATAACTTCACTTCAGGGAAGTTCAGGTATTTCTAATATTCAGTTGTTTCACATCTCCCTACACTAATGGAGATGAGCTGTTGATGGAAAGAAAATGAGGAAAACTAATATAGTGCAATTCCAGCATCTGGACTACTGTGGGGGTACAACTCCAAGGCCAATGTGAATTATGCAACGCAGCCATCGTATCCAAAATTGACTTTCAATTTGGCTTTTTTGGGGGGGGGGAGTGGAGGGAGGAGTAAATCAGGTTGGCATACTCAAGGGTCCTCAACTGTTTCTGTAATGTTTTATTTCCTTAAGAAAAAAGATTTGAAGCAAATATGACAAAATGTTTAGCTATGACAAAAGTAAATGATGAGGATATGTGATTTTCTATTGTTTCCATTAAATATTTCATTATAAAAATAATCTCTGTGCTTTCCTAGAAGGCAGCTTGATAAGGGTTGCTTGTTTCATATAACTGTAGTTATCAGGGGGGTACTAAATGCCATGTAAGGACCCCCATTTTAATTTGTTGTTTTAATATTTAACTTTTTGAGTCTGTTTTGTTTCTTACATGTTAACTTCAACTTAAATGAAATTTAATATGTTATTGTTATTCTAAATTGTAGAAAATAATATGGACTAGCTAGAAGATATTTACCTGGTTGCCTGCAACAGATCAGCAAGTTACTTCCCATGTTTCCCCCTCCCTAGCATGGACAAAGGGCATCCTTTGTCTTGTCATACTAATCTCTTAGTTGCTTGAAGCTTCAGAAATTATTCTCAATTATTTCTTGAGCACAGAACAGGTTTCAAATAAGTTCAAAATAAAGTGCACTTTAAAAAAAGTATTGTTTTAGGTTAACACATTTTCATAATCCTACTTCAGAAAAACTAAATCCTTGATAGAATAACTTCATATTTACTTCATTTGGTCTTGAAGATTGGCAGATGACATCAGAGGTTTGTTCATATTGCCCAAACATGATGTTTGTCTTGATTTTAGTGGCACTGGGAACGGATATGCCAAGCACAGAAGCTTCCAGAACAGCTTTCAAAGAAGGCAGCCTTGTCACTTCTGCAGCAGCTAGCCACCTCTGTCCTCCACTTTTGGTTCTACTCTAAAGGCCCAAGTGTTAGCTTTATAAATAATGACACCAAGTTGCCTGAAGCTAACGTCCCTTGTGGTTGGGAGATTTTGGCATTAAAGGAAATATCAATTTTTTTAAGAAATGGAAATGAGTTAGGGATGTGGAAGACTTTTGAAAATGCTCATGTGGGCTTTCATCTGTATGAAACTGGGGACATTTTATGTGAAAATCAGCTTAAAAATAAAATTCTCCTGGGGAGAGGGAGGCTTGACTACTTAGAAACATGTTCCTCTCATTAAACCCTCAACCCTTCCCACCTCAATGATATGAAAACAGGATCAACTTCAACGACAAGATGAGCAGTGACTTGTTCAAGGGAACCCCAAGTTCTGAGATAAAAATTTCATTGATCTGTTTAAATTGAAATCCATGTTTACCTCTCTTTTACTGTGAGAAACTTTGGCAATTTTTTTTCATTTCGTTCATCATAAATTGAAAACTTACTAGAAAATTATTCCCTCCCCCTTTCCTTTCCTCATCAATATTTAAAGGAGAGCTCTAAAAGAAAAAATAACTATAATTTTTCTTAAATTTTCATTTGACAGTTAACAGAATCCCTATTTTACAATTTTACTTTTTTTTAAGGAAGACCATAAATGACTGTACTGTATATTGTATAAGAGTAAATTTAGAGTTTCTTTTATTATTAGATTTATTAATTATTAGACTGTTAAAAACCCACTGCTAATTGGCATATTGAGTCACTTTTCCAATGTTATTTCAAACATATCAATGTATTAAGCTAAATTATTTTCTATGAAATCATACTTTGTGGTAGATCATTTTTCTAACAGGAATAAACTGCTCATTTTTAAAAAAATATTGAGAAGTGTGTAACAAGTCCTTAGAAACAGGCAAGATGGTGTTTCTTTTTTTTTTTTTCCAAGATGGTGTTTCGATGCCATTAATTACCTTTGATTATTTAACTGCTCTATTCATACTAATTGCTCAATCCCATAGGATCTCACTAAGATGAGATACAGCCAAGAATAGACAATAAAACCCCAAATCAGCAGAAGTAGTGATTTTAACATCTTGAAGGCCATATTTAAGAGTATGTTATAGTCATGATGTCAGGTTAGTAGAGGCAGAAACCATTCATAAATGAATAACTGATTGCAGGGGCAATCCTGTCATGGGGAAAGAAGTCAACTTATTTCCCCTTGAGTGTTATTCCAACTCTAGAACACCATAGATTCCTCTTCTATATTTCTATGGGCAAAATGAAGCTAAAAAGTTAAGTAATTATTAGAATAATTAAGATTTTAAAATTTTACTTTCAGTTTACCTAGACAATGGAAACAAAGCCATTTTTCTTCACCCCAATGGCACGCTTCTTCATCCTGGACTGATGATTTTCTGGGTCCCCTGGTTAGCTTTGTTTTGGAAGACCCTGAGAAACTTTTGCTAGTGGAGACAGCTGTTTAAATTACTGCTGAGCTTTGGAGGTGCTGGGTTCATCCTCTTGAGAGCACAATCCTTTGGTCTCATCCTACTTTTCCCTAACTTTTAATCCAGGTTTTGGTTAGACTGAGGATGAGGGATATATTTGCAGTATTTATCCACATGGTAACACTGATTTGTGTTTTCTTTGTTTTTTGTTACCACTTCTCTTATTAATTTTTTTGTTTTGTTTTTAAACAACATGTTAAATAAAAAAGCCATTGGAGGAACTCCCTCAAGGGTGCTTCTTATCTTTTCCTGAACTCGTGGGTGGAAAGGACACTCCTTTGCTCTTTTCAATAAAACAGCTTTCTACTAAATTAGCAAAACCTCTTCTGCTACTTCCATGAATGAGGAACTATCATAGATTACAGAGGATTTGAACTCCTAGTGATCATTTCCTTCCCTGAAGTTAGCACCAGAAAGTACACATTTCCAGACAAAAAGACATAGAGGTAGTCACAAAGAGAGAAGCAGAAACTGAGAGTGGGGAAGAAAAAAAAAAAGAGAGAGAGAAGAAAGACATTGGAAGGGAAGAAGGCTGAGAGAAAGAGAGAGGAGGATAGAAGGATGTGATGGTTTGAAGCTAAATGGATCCCAGAAAAGTATGTTCTTAAAGCTAATCCATTCCTGTGGGTGTAAACCTATTGTAAAGAGGGCCTTTTGATTAGGTTACTTCAGTTAAGGTGTGTGACCCAGAGTGGGTCTTAATCCTCTTA
>JAQZBX010006887.1:0-21259 GCA_029593785.1 Cabassous unicinctus | reverse complement strand
CATCTGCATTTTGGCAGCCTAGCAGACTAGAACAAAGGATGAAGTG
Organism: Cabassous unicinctus; assembly: GCA_029593785.1. Classification (NCBI taxonomy): domain Eukaryota; kingdom Metazoa; phylum Chordata; class Mammalia; order Cingulata; family Chlamyphoridae; genus Cabassous; species Cabassous unicinctus. The sequence continues at coordinate 21,213 of JAQZBX010006887.1, read as the reverse complement.
AATCAAACAGAAGGCAAAGGGAGGTGGTAAGAAAGTAAGAGTCATAACGTAAGCACGAGGGTGAGCAAGCAAGAGAAATGTGACAGCAGACGTTTTTCAAGTAGAAACACACTGTTTTTGAGAACCGTCCACATTCCTACCTATGCTATTAACAGGTACACAAATTGTCAAATTGTTTTTAGCCCATGTATTCAGCAAAAGAAAATAGCAGAAGGTGAGCTGGGGATAGGTATCTAGCAGGTCAAATCTCCTTGCTGAGCCAGAGAGACAACTTGGCTGAAGTTTGTGGTCAGTAGAAAATCAGAAAAAATTCCTTGATATCATCTGCAAAGGCAACAAACCAATATCCTGGTGATGCTTCCTCTAGGACGTAGCCATCATAAAAAACTTTCCAAAGAAACATCTTGTTAGAAGCACGTTAATGAAATTGGGTGTGATTAAATGGAAGTGATTCTCTTGTTTGGTTCTATTAAAATGAGTCTATCTCTCAAAATAGACCATTTCCCATTTCTCACCATCTTATCAGAGGATGCCATTGCAGTGGGAACCAAGGGCTCCCTCTCCAATTTAATGGGAAATCAAAAGTGCAGAGCCATCTGCACAGACAAAAATCAACAACTCTGAAGGATGACCCTTCAGTGGAAATGCATTATGGGGAAGGCCATGTGTTTTCCTGGAACTCACATTTTAACCCTAGCATGGTTCCCCATACTATATCTCAGTAAGATTATGTTATACCCTCCCCAGTGTCAGTGGTGGGCAAACAATAATTTTCAGAGCTCAGTTTTCTCTAAGACCTCATATTCTCAAAGTGGATATTATAGGTGTAAAGACCAGTAAAGTTGATCATGAAAGAGCAAGTATTCCTTTAGGATTTTGATATCAGAGAAAGGAAATCATCGTCTCTGTTGCCAAGAAGCTGTCAGATCAGCCTTAATTATGATTAATAACATACACATACCTGAGAAGATTTTTTTTCTCTTTCATGCTGACTTTCTTAAAATGCCACTTTGCTAAATACTGTCTCAGGGGCTGATGCATCTATAGCTTTGGGGACTAGGATGGTGTCTCCGTGTGTGGTGGTTATAAAACAATTGCGCTTGACCACATAAATTGGGTTCCAGCATCTTTCCATGTATTTTTCTTTTCTTTGCTGTTGCTAGTTTACAGTGAAAAGGAGTGTTTGGGCAATTTTAATCTTTTCATAAATGTGCTGTCTGATTTTTTAAAGCAAATTGGTAAATATTTTCTACAATTTGTCTACATCAAAAAGAATGGCAATCATTATGCTTCTGAAGTGAACAGTTTTATTATTCTTAGAGGAGGGGAAAATGAGGAATAATTATGATATTGATGTAGGAGTTGAGAAAGAAGAACTTATTAATCATGAATTGTGTCTAAGCAAGTATAATAGAGCTGTCTTGATAGTTGTTGTAGTGTAGTAAACAGCACTGGTCTATGATTGCAAAAAACGGAAATAAAAATGGAGTCCATTTATGATAGTCTTATTTAATGTTTTTAGCTCAGTGTTATTTAGATGTAAAGTTAATTCAAACATGTATGTGTTTGAGAGATATATTAGAGAGAAGTTGTGTATGAATTTTGTACAGTTTTGACATTTTTCTTATTTGTAGTCTGGATATATCTTTTGCTTACCCTTGCTAATGCTCTCAGAGTGTTTTATATTTGCAAAGTGCTTTACTCTGGTTTTCGCTAGTTATTCCGAGTGATAATACACACCTCATCTCATTCTATTGTTTAGGTAAAGTTAACAGGCCTCGGAATTCAGTGAGTTGATGGCTCCATCTCTGGCTTAATTAGACAGTTTAAGCTCTAATTGGCTGGCGTTAAGTCAATCAATCAGCGAGAGAGTCGCACATTCACTCACTGGGAATTGTGGGGACAATTGATCAGTCGGCGACAGACACTTCAGGAGAAATTGCTTATTCGGAGCAGAACTGCATGTTGCAGAGGGCCATGGCAGCGGGTGTCCACGAACTCCTAGTCAAGTGCAGCACCCGTCTGACCTTTTCTGTGTGCAGTTTGATTAAAGCAGACTGCCTTCTCTGTCCCTGTAGCTGGAGGAAGAAAACATGTTAGAGTTAAATGTGTTTGCTCACCAAGACGGAGAGAGTTGACTGTCTACTATAACAAAAGCTGGCTTGGGAAGGGAAGTGAGGGCAAATCTAGGTATGGTGTGATCAAGCCTGCCAAAATGTAGGTGCTCGAGCCAGCTTAGTCCTTCAAAGTCTCAATCTATTAGGTTGTGATCCTTGAGGAAAAGACGATGTCTCTGGATCGTTGTATCCCTCACAGTGTCGATGCGCATTATTTGCTAAATAATTACTGAATATCTACCTGAAAAAGTTTAGTCCCATAATGAGAAAACCACTGCTCAAAATGCATATTCTCAGAGCCACTTTTACCCAGTCATAAAAGAGAAGCTGTTTCTTTTCTTAAATTAATAGTTTTCAAGGTGGAAACTCAATGTGTATTATTTAATGTTTGACATTTCTCTTCGGAGTGATCATCTATCTTCCTGATTCACTAGCCTTGGTTCTAAGTGACATTTGACCATGTCCCCAAGTCAACTCACCCTCACTGGGAATATGTGCAAGAATGTGCTGCATCACCTGACACGTGAATGGAGTCTCAAGATGTCCACCTTGAAGGGATTGTCTACATGTTGTTGCATAAATTCTAATACGTGTGAAGAAAAGACAGCCAATGATATAACGCTGATAAAGTTTGAGGATAGGTAATGGATACATGGACATTTGTTAAGTATTCTATCCACTTCTGTGAATGTTTAAATTTTTTCCTGTTAGAAATGTGAATGAAATAACCAGCCTTATAACTCATCTTCTCATCTTGTACAATTTGATTATATTTGACTTACAGAGCTGCCAAATACTTAAAAGGCCATTTGGTCCCTTGCCTTTTACTTCCCTGGGGAGGAAAGTGAGACTTTGATGTTGAAGCGCTTGCAAAGGTCAACTGTAACAGAGCTGATGCGAGGAGCCAGTCATCATAAGGGGCTTATTTTAAAGAGGGCACCTTTGGTGTAACTTTGAACATGTGGGGAAATTGGTAGTTGGATGGAATAGCATACCAGTCAAATTCCAACCCAGTCTTTGTACCACACAAACCGAGGCAGATATCTTGATAAGTCAATCCAGACGTCAACTTTAGCTTAAATATCCACACAATTGAGAAAAATGTTTTTAAATGTAGTTTTGATTTTGTTTTTCTAGTTTATTTCAGGATGTTAGATTGATTTAGTTCATGACACCAAAAAGTCCCCACATGATCTGGCCTCTGCCAACCTCTCTGACCTCTTCGCCTGACATTTCCCTCCTCATTCACTTACAGTCCAGCTCTCTTGTTCTTTCTGACCCTTGACTGTGCCACGATGGATCCCACCTCCCAGCCTTTGCACTACATGTGTCCTCCTTCTGGAAGACTCTTTTTCTCATATCTTCACATAGCTGGGTCCTCATTATTTTTATTTCTGTTCATATATCACCTTCTCAAAGAAGCCTTTCCACACTACCCTAGCTATAATTGCAACCCTTCTTTATCCTAATCATTTTCTCACCACTTACACTTTTATTTTCTTCAGCATTTACTAATACTCGAAATTGTCATATCTATTTGGTTATATGCTTTTTTTATATATATCCCTGTCCACTAGATTATCAGATTCCCAAGTAGAAGGTGTCATTCACTACTATCACCCTCAGCTCCAGAACAGTGGCTGGCACACGATAGATCCTCAATAAATATTTGTGGAAGGCACACATTTGCTGAGTTTCTATAAGGTACAAGGGACTGTGAAAAGTACTGGTGATATAAACATGAGTCAGACACAACTCCTTCCCTAAAAGAGCTTACAATTTAGAGAAGACAGTCATAGTTATAATACAATCTAAGTGCTCTGATAAAACGTGATGCTATGAAAGTCAAGTGAAGAATTGTCTAACTCAGGCCAGGGTAGTCAAGGAAATATTCCCAGAGGAAGTAACACCTAGACCTAGGGTTCTTAACAAGGGGTCCATGAGCTTGAATTGAAATTCAAAAAAGCATTATTCTTGTGGGGACGTGTTGGTGCGGGTGTGATATATTTATTAAATAATACACAGTATAGTGTGGACTTGGGAAGGGGTCCGTGGTTTTCACCTGACTGGCAGAAGGGTCCGTGGAACAAAAATGGTTAAGAACCCCTGCTTTAGACTAAGAATGAGGAGTACTTAGCCTGGGAAAGTGGTGGTCAGTGCCCTGCGCACGTCACCTCCACATACATCCTTATGTCACTCCCTGAGCCTGCTGCTTCTGGCTTGCCAGAGGCCTTTCTCTTACTGGCAGGGTGACTCAGGAGTGCAGGGAACAGGCTGGAAGTGAGGGGACTTAATGACCTCCAGCAGCTGCCCACAACCAATGGGAGCAGGTAGATAAACACCCCAGCTTCCTGGTCCCTTTGGGGAGGTAGGAAATCTGAGGTGCACTCTTCACTGTCTCTCTGATATCCCAGTGTGCTTGAGCCTCAGTTGCCCACACCGATAAGCTGTTTAATGATGCCCTCATTACTGCTTCTTTCTCCTCCCTGTCTCACAACCCCATTCTGTCTGTGCTTCCTGAGATCACCTCCAAAATAAATTACTTTCCCTCAAATCCTTGTTTCAAGTTCTGCTTCGGGTAGAATCCAACCTATGTCATCTGGCAAAGAAAGAAAGAGTAAAGGTATTCTGGACAGAGACGACGGCTTTTATAAAATCCCAGATTGGAAAAGGCCTTCTGTATTTAGATAATAATGAGAAATTAACGGGATTATGAGGTGAGTGGCAGGGAGTAGCAGGAAATGAGGCTGGAAAAATATTGGACTGGCTCATTTGTCTCTTGTATGGACTTTTCCAGGAATAGTGGTCAGATTTGCACTTAGCTACTTATACTTCTCCCTATGTTAACAGTGTATTTATATGTATACATATAATTTTTTAAACATGGGCTTTTATAAGTGCTGAAATCTACAGTTTTGGAATAGCACAAAAATACCTGGCTTATGCTGTGAATTATACCCATAATCTTGTTCTCCTTCAGGCTCATCTTCTTATCACATGCACTAATTAGAGAAGTAATACAGGCAAATCGCAGTTTTGCATGTGAAGTCAAAATGAGAAAAAAGTCAGTCAATATAAAATAATGTGCACCTTCATCTGGAGTCTGCGAATAAAGACCTGCACAGCCTATCAGGAATAAAATGGGTTATGTCTTTGCTTTCCCCTGCTGATCTGCAGACCTGATGGGAAGAAACTATCTGTGGCTTCTAAAATGTTTTTGGTCCCCACGTCCCTGACCTCATGCCTTTTCGAAGGGGAATCTTCAGAGAAATCCATGCTACATTTAACTTTGGGATCTCTCTTGTGGGCTTGTGTCTAACCAGACACAGCCGATCTGAATATTTCCTGCATGCTAAGCAGACCATTGTCAGCCGCTTCCTCTAGGCTAGATTGTTATAAATGCTGTTTATGATCCTGCTATGACAACTGTGAAGGACATGGCAAAGAATTTATCACAGGATTATTCATCCACCAGCAGAATACCTAATAAGATTCTAAATGACCCAAGATGATAATAAGATCTAGCTTGTAGCAATAAGGTATTAATAAACTGCTTTTTTCAATAAGGCAGAGTCCTGGCATCATTACCCTGACATATTTGTTTTGCTTATACTTTGCGAACAAAGTACGGCTGGTGGTTTGAATAGTAAATTTATAAAAACCCCTGATGTATGAAAAATACAACCCACATGAAGTGTAACCCATAGGTTAAAGTCAAGAGCACGGTGTTTGCCTACGACATCTGAGAGCCAGACTCCCAAGCCATCGATTCTAATTGTTCCATGCCATTTGCCTTTGTATTTAAAAATTATATAAGAATAATATATTGCCTGCTGTTGACCACAAGGCCATAATTCAAATGAAGAAATTTAATAAAATTATAAACCAAGAAAGTGCAGTGTAGATGAATAATGTATGAAATGGGAACACTGAACTGAAACTGGAATCTGGAATTCTACTGCATGTCCCTGGTTTGAAAATAAAACTATTTAGAATTAAATTGATAAAAAAAAAATGGATCCCATATGTTATCACTCAGTATTCTTAGGGAGGATAAGTGACAGAGATTCAAGAACACACTGTTAGTACATTTTTGAATAGCAGAAGCCAGAAAAGTGAGCTGCTCCATCAGAGATACACTTCCACACTGCCCTGGCCTTACCTTTCTGCCTTAGAGCGTCTCTCTGTGACAACACTGCACAAGATCAAGGCCCAAATTGCTGGAAATATTTTTACTTCATTTCCAGTAAAGTAGTCTTCTGTTTTGGAAGGTATTTTCTGGTGGAGTAAATTATCAGAGCAAATATCAGCATTGAAATCAGTAATTTTTTGGAGGTATAATTTAAGTACAATAAAATGCACAACTCTTTAGGACATGGGAGAATTCAGACAAATGTTTGAAGAGTTCAGACAAATGAATACATGTGTAACTACCACCCCAGATAAGTAATAGAACATTTCCATTACCCCAGAAAGTTTCCTTGCGCTCTATTCCAGCGACCATTCCCCCATCCTCCATCCCTGACAGCCACTGTTCTGACTTCTATCACTATGAATTAGGTTTGCTTGTTGTTGAAATTCATATAATATTTAATTCATATAATAATACAGTATATACCCTTTTGTATTTGCATTTTTTTCTCTCAATATAATGTTTTTGAGATTCATTCATGTTGTTGCATGTATCAATAGTTCATTCCTTTTTGTTGCCAGGTCGTAGTCCATTGCATATATATACCACAATTGTTTATCCATTCTCCCATTGAGGAACACTTGGCTGTTCCAAGTTTGAGGCGATTATGAATAAAGATGCTATGAACATTCAGGTACCTGTCTTTTTATTAACTTGATATGGATCATGACAGAAGAGCAAAAACTATAAAATTTCTAGAAGGAAGTAGAGAGAATCTTCACAACCCTGGAGCTAGACAAAGATTTCTTAGATAAGGCACTAAAAACATGAACCATAAAAGAAACAACTGATAAATTGGACTTCATCAGAATTTAAAATTTCTGCTTTTTGAGTGCAATTCTTTTTGTGGATCTATATTTTCATTTATCTTAGGTAAGTATCTAGGAGTGGACTTACTAGGTCATGGATTTTATTATATAAGAAACTGCCAAATGGTTATCCAATGTGTTGTACCATTTTGAACCAGCAGTGTGTGAGTTTCAGATGCTCCACACTCTTGCAACACTTAGTACTATACATTTATTTTATGTTAATCATCCTAGTGGGTATGAAATGGCAACTCATTGTGGTTTTAATTATTAATAAGTTTTTATACCTAAAAATGCCCAATTATGAAGGGCAGGTAGAGCACCTGCTTCCCATGTACCAGGTTCCAGGTTCAATCCCCAGTACCTCCTAAAAAATAAAAAATGAAAAATACCCAATTAGGTAGATTGGTGACTGATAGGATTTGTACTTATAGGGCAATCACAACTTGCCACATACCCCTTTTTTGTGATGTCCACAATGTATAAACTTTTCAAGCAGAATATTTTGATCATTGTGTTTTAGACTGCCAGGTTAGCTTCAAATTGCCTTTGATCACATTCCTTTGGTGTTTGCCCACGGATTAGTTATAACTCTTAAAACTTTTAGCATTGTTAGTTAAAGTTAACCCTTCCACCTGAATGGTCTAGAAGCCACACAACTAAAATGGCCCAAATCCTAGGGAAAATGACCTGAATTACAAAGAGTATTATTTCATGTGTAGAACAAGTTATGCAGAGATTCTAAAACCACTTTTCTGTTAATGAAGTCCATTGCTCAAAGCCTGCACTGGGTCATTGGGTTGAGATGAAAGCCTAATGGAGCCCACATGCTAGACTCGTTTTAAAAATTCAGTTCTGGGCCTACATTTCTCAAATAAAGGGTAAAATTGCTGCCTGCTAACTATAGATTATTGCATTTACCATAAGAGAATCTCTTGGGAAATAAAGGCTTTACCTCCTTTTCACCATGAACTTATACAAACTTTCAACTACTGACCTAACTGTAACACCAGTATTCCTGCATTTCTTTTAAACGAGGGCCATATGAGAATGGCATTTTGTTCAGGTATGGATGCCCTCAGTGTTCTTTAGGGCAGATCTTCACGTACTGGTCTTCAAACAGCTACTTTTGTATGGTGTGCTAGAAAACTCTGGAAGCCTCTAAGTATCTGATAATTTCACCGCCCCCTTCTGAGAAAAGTAGCCAAAGGCTGTTCCCTGAATAGAAATTGCCATCCTTATGTGGTGTGACCCTGTAGTCCTGGCCACAGCTAATTGACCAGGAAAACGTTACCTGTGACAAAAGCACTTAGCTATAGGCTGAGAACAATGAAAATGATGATGATAATGACAAAAACAACAATTTACATTGATTTTACATTCACCGTGATCAATTCTGTGGTCTGTAGCTTAATACTTTTGTTAGGAAAACTATTCTACGGATTTAAGTCTTAGCTTTCTGTCATGTTTGGGTTGCGGTGATCTGCCACTAGGGGGTAGCATCATAGCTATTGTGTGTCCATTAAATGTGAATTCTTTTTATAGTTTCTTCATCTTTCTAGGTGCATTCCCTTCCCCTCCCACACCTTTTAGAACCGATATAAGTGATCTTCCAGTTACTTCAGTAATTTAATACTTTAATAAATGAACCCGGTATCTCATAAATGCTACAAAGGAAGTACAGTGAGATGATACAACTCTTTTTTGCTAAATCAATCCGTTATTTCATGCCTTCATTAATTTTTCTACTTGTGATAGTTTTTCTTGTTAAAAAACTATCTACTCTCAGTAATAAATTATTAGTATGCACTTATGGTTTGCACTTGCCTGTAGCACTTGGCCTTCCATACATTATATGAGCAACGGCTATAGTTGGATACTTTTGCGGGGAGGGGGCATGCATCTTATATACTAGAGAATATGGTAGAAGACACCCACTCTTGGCCTCAAGCATCTTACAGTTCAGTTGTGGAGGTAAAACATATGTATATTACCTATACATAGATTCTGAAACAGGAGTGTTAATGCCTCCCAGTATGACGAGGGATTTGTCAATCTCTTCTTATAAGTCCATTAAATTTTTTGCTTCATATAGTTCGAGGCAATATTATTTGGTTCAAACAATTTCAGGATTGTTATATTTTCTTGGAGACTTGGTCCTCTTTTTTCTCATAAAATAATGACCTTTTTAAATCCTTAATAAAGTATTTCCCCCTGTAAATTCTATTATTGATCTTTTTATTTTCAATCTTTCTTTGGGTTAGTGTTTGATTGGTAAATCTTTCTCCATCCCTTTTCTTTCAACTTTTCTGTGTCATTATATTTCATGCATGTCTCTATTCCAACCAGCATATAACAGAATTTTTAAAATATAATTCAAGAATACCTGTCTTTGGCAAATTTAATCCATTTAAATTTCTCATGATTTCTTTGGATTTTTTTTTCTGCAATCTTGTTTTGTAGTTTCAGTTTCATGCATTTTCTTGGCTTATTCCCCCACCTCCCTTTACTGGATTCTCTTGGATAGGCTGAGTTTTCTTTATTCCTTTTCCCATTTTACTGGTTTGAAAGCTATACATTCTATTTCTTATCTTTTAATGATTACCATTAAATTTTTTTAAATCATTGTAGTTTTAAAATTCATTCCCCTCCCCTTGTTGTTTTTCTGCTCGTTGTCTGCTCTCTGTGTCCATTCGCTGTGTGCCATCTGTGTGTGCTTGTCTTCTCGTCTTCTCTTTAGGAGGCACCAGGAACCAATCCTGGGACCTCTGATGTGGGAGAGAGGCACTCAATTGCTTGAGCCACCTCAGCTCCCTGGTTTGTTGTGTCTCTCATTGTCTCTCCTCTTTGTCTCTTTTTGTTGTACCAGTTCTCCGTGCGGACCAGCTCACCTTCACCAGGGGGCCCCAGAAATCGAACCTGGGACCTCCCATATGGTAGGCAGGAGCCCAATCGCTTGAGCCACATCTGCTTCCCGCCATTAAATTTTTAACATGCATACTTAAAGCCAAAATTTAATTAATATTTCTTCTCTTCTCCCAAGTCATACAAAACCTTTGTACCCAAAGATCCCTCTCATCAGCCATGATATTTTTCCCCTAAGGATTTTCATTCTTCTGTGGTTAAAAATCAACCATCTTTACTGTTGGTTTTTCAGCCAGTGTTTATTTACATTTACCTCACATATTTGTCAAATTCTTGGCTCATTATTGCTTCTTGCAATGTTATTCCTTCATTCTGGGTTCAGTTTTCTTCCTACTATAATACATTCTTTAATGGTTCTTTCAACAAGATTGGTGAATGGTAAAGTCTCACAACCTTTGTTTGACTGAAAATGCTTTTGTCATCAAATTGAGTGATAATTTTGCTGGCTATTTTTCCTTAGTACCATGAACTTTTATTTTATTGAAATATAGTATACATGTACACATACATATTGGATACTTGATGTAGTATACACAGGATATGTACACATATCCTAAGTGTACAACTCAATGAACCCAGCACCTAAACCAAGAAACAGAACGTGGCCAGAACCCCAGGAGCCTGCCTCATGACACCCTCCCCCCCACCCCAGCGACTAGTCACCACTATCTTTAATTCTACTGACATAGATTAGTTTTGTTTCTGCTTCTATTTTTACTGATTTGAAATCTGCCATCAATCTAATCTTTATTCCATTATAATTAGTGTGTTTTTTTCTCTTGCTTTTGTTTTTGTGTTTGGTGATCTGCAGTTTCATTAAAATGTATGTAGGTGTGGATTTATTTTTATTTGCCCTGCTTTGCTCTTAATATGTTTCCTGAATCTAGGAATATATGTCTTTCTTAAATTCTGGGGAAAAAAATCTCATCCATTAACTCGTTGAATGTTGTTTCTCCCTTATCCTTTTTACTCTCTCTTTCTAGAACTCCCAAGAGTTCTAGAAATTGAATCTTATTCTGTCCTCCATAACTTTTAATTTCTCTTTTATATTTTCTGATTCTTAAATTTACTGTGCTGCATTCTTTATGAGGTTCTTATTTGTCTTTTCTGTCTTGATTTTCTTCTATTTATCTTCTCTACTTTTAAACAAATTTATTCAGTTTTACATTTCAATGAATCTTTTATTATCACTTTTTATTTCCAGAAATACTACTTGGGTCTTCTTCAAATCTCCCTCTTTTTATTTTATGGTACCTTGTTTTTGCACATGGCCTTTAATCTTTTAATCGCTTTAACTATACTTTTTTATTGCCTATTTGAGATTTTTCTGTCTTAAGTTCTTAGAGTATTAATCGCCCTGTTTGTTCTGTCTGCTTACTTTCTCTTATGTAGGATCATTTCCTCCTGTGATTTGTAATTTTTTAAAATTGTGAGCTCAAGTTCAGCAGGAATTTGCCCCATCTTGAGGACATCCCATGCTTCTTGGGAGGTGAAAATGCTTCTACAAAGATGTTTTGAAATTTTTTCAGATAAAACTAGTGGCTTTGTTCATCTACAGCCAGTTTTTAATTTTATTTTCTTCACTGAGATTTCCTTATAGGTGGATAAAATGAATTCAGACTCCATACCCTGCATGTCCAGTCAGGCTTAGGGTTTTGATCTCTCATAGCAGACTTTCTTTACCACTTGGAGTTAGAAAAGACAAGATTCCTTTTCTCTTCCATTTGATGAACCTGCTAGGATCTTGGAGATACAAGAGTATTGGTTCTAACTGCCCACCTTGCATGGACCCAAGCCATGTCTCCTGTCTTGACATAGACTCTACACTCCAGCCCCTGGCCTGGACCTATATCTAGAGCCACACCTCCTTGGGCCACTAGAGCATCAGTTTACAAATGACAAGATGGCAGCTCTGGTTATGTGCTCCTCTTCGTTTTTAGTACCTGGGAATTTCTTCCCTCCCTCCCTCCCTTTCTCTCTCTCTCTCTCTCTCTCTCTCTCTCTCTCTCTTTCTTTCTCTCTCTCTCTCTCTTTCTCATTCTTTGTTGTAAGTCTGGGTCAGTTTCAATTTTTTGTTGTTGTTGTTACATTTTCCCCAGCCTTTGTATGCATTTCAGAGGAAGAAGAATGGGAGCGATATTAGTGCAGTCTGCCATTTCACTGGATTGGGAAGTCTGAACAAATGTTTGACATTGAATGTGAAGAATGGACAGTACATGCTGTATGGGTTTTGGGAAGAGAGATTCCCTGAAGAGTGCAGCAGCAGAGTGCTAAAGAATTCTAGGTAGATTTCAGATGAGGAAGGGATTAAAATATTTTAAAAATATTTGTATATGTTAATTAGATTTAATCTGTAAGAACAAAGATATGCAGCTAATGTCCAGCATAATCATACGCACACAGCATTTTTATTTTCTGCACATTGATTACTTTTTTTTCTTATACTTCCCAATGTCTTTTCCTTTGTAGAAATGAAACTACAGTCTTTGAATAGCAGGAAGCCAGGTTTTTGCAGGAAAACTATATGGCTTCAAACCCTTACTATGCTGACTTAGTCCTCAAGGCAGTAGATGGTTATGAAAAGAGGAATTGGAACATTTCCTCAGGCGTTTCAACCTGTAGTTAACGGAGGAAGAAGGCTCAAGTTAGAATTTTGGTTTTTAATTTTTAATTTCATCAACTGTAACTTTGTTGTCTGAAAAATGTGTGGAAAGCAAATCTCTTGCTCCACTTTAAGTCCTGGAGGGTGGTTGCAATGATTAAATGAGAAAGCAGGCAGTAGCCTGACATAATAAAATTGTGCTACATGAGAGGCTTCTTAACCTAGTGGGTCAGAGCACAGACTCCAGAGCAACTACGGGTTTGAAGTTCTAGCTCTGCCACTGACTAGCTCTTTGGTTGTGCTTCAATTTCCTTACCTTTCAAATGGGATCATAATGTTTCTACTTCTTAGGGTTATTGTAGGAGTTAAGTGAGATGTAATAGTACTGACATATAATAAATTTTCAATAGCTTTTATTATATCCCTTGATATCATAATCTGTATAGGAGTTTTCATCTTAGGTCAAGGAATCCCAAGCAGGTCTAGAAATAAGGTCAGAGGGTTTGAGAACTCCCTGGAATTGTACCCCATACTGTGTGTGTGTGTGTGTGTGTGTGTGTGTGTGTGTGTGTGTATGTGTATTTCTGTAAGGGGGTGGAACATTTTCCTTGGGAATAAGTCCATATTTTTCATCAGATTCTTAAAAAGATATGCAACCTCTGAAAGATTAAGAACCATTAAACACCACAGGTTTTATTTGAATCTAATCACTATAGAACTAAGTATTCCTTGCATTCTAAATAGGTTTAGGGCCCTTGTTTAGCTCAATAATCATGCATCGGGTACCAGGCTCTGATCCTTGCAGGTCCCTTAGTCAAGCAGGAGCAACATTCTCACCCAAGTTCCTACCCTCTGTACCTAGGGAGGAAATGATGGCCCATTGAGGAAACCAAGCAAGAATCCAGGAAAACACTCAGATAATTTCTGCTGAAGTCCATTAATGGTATGTCGTCCTTTGGGGGCAATTTCAGTGCCAGAAATGTCAAGCTTATTATTAAAGAGGTCTGTGGAAGGACTGAGGGTACACTTTCAGCCTTTCTTTCAGAGCAGGGTAGGATATTGTCCCTTCCCATGAAGTGCCATAAGACCCTTCAGGGCATTTTCAGTGAAAATCAAAGGTCATGAAATTGGGAGAGCCTGATGAAGTATCCCAAAATACATGATGGCGAACTTCCCAAAACTGATGAACTAAAGGAATTATTTGATTGTGTTTTTCTCTCTCTCTTTTGAATGCTTTCTTGCCTTGACTCAGCCCAGGAATAAAAACAGATTTGGAAAACCTTGCAAAGCATAAATGCCACATTTGATTTCTTTTTAATGACGTGCGTCATCTAAATAGCAATGCCATCAATAAGGGATGTTGTGCCTCTGTTATTTTTCCCCTTCTGCTCTCGGCTGCCTTTTAACATATGTAAAAATATTTATATAGTGTTTCAAGTCTGCAGCATTCAGCATAGACACACTCTTTTGAGCTCTCCCTTTTGGTACTATCATATTTAACTCAAAAGAAGTCATAGGCATATTGGGGGCAGATAGTAGGTACAAATCTGACAAAAAGCTAATGAGCTCTCCTGTGATTATCAGGGAGGATGGTGACTCATTAAATCTCATTTCCTGGGCAAGTCCACATAGAGAGAAGAAATTATCTGAAATAAAGGCCTGAGAACCTTATGCAGTCAGATTTATGGACATTCTTATAAGCAGCTACATGATGATCAGTACAAATAGTAAAATGTTTTAATGAGGTTCTCTGAAATATTTAATTCGTTACTCTATTAATTTTTTAAAATTTTTGCTATTTTCTATTAGGAATTGGTCCCATAGCAGGGAGGGCCCTAAAACCAGGTGGGATTGTCTTTTGGTTGGATTCAATCCAAACTCTTGTTCCTCTACAGAGTATCCCTTTAATGTGTATTAACATTGTCATTGATATTCATGGCTATACTGAAAAGGGGGTAAGAATCCATAAAGACTTCTCCTTTGGGTTCAAAAATATATACATTATCAGTTCCAGGTTCCTTAGTGTGGATCTTTTTTCATTATAAGATTTTCCAAAGAAAAAGAAGGACATTTTTCCAAAGAGGACAAGCCATAAGCAAAATGGAGAAGAAGCTGTAATTTGTTTTTGACATCTTATCTTCCCTTGACATTTTATCCTTCCTAGTGCTTCCTTTCTCCCTTATACTTCATCCTTGGATCCTTGTAACTATCTAATCGTGCATTGGTTAAATGATAGCTTGAGATATTGCATTTCTCAGGGACTCAGCAAGGGACTCATAAATGCAAATAAATGAATTCATAGTGTTAAAATATTCGATGTCATAATGGGTTGAGTGGGGTCATGGTATCTTGGGTATGTCTCAGATCCCACCCACTCATCGGGTCAGCCTTGTTGCTCAGGCATCCCATGTACATTGGCATTTATAACTCTGTTAGAGGAATAGCCTATTGACTGGTGATGGGAGACTAAGAAGTGATCTGTGGTGCTTGTTACTGTACGACCAGTTATTACCTCATCACATAACACCATTTGGGAACCTGAAATAGGAGGCATCCTTCTAGGAAAAAAAAAAAAAAAAAGAACAAACACCCATGCTCTCTGCCAGAACACGAGGAGAAGGATCATCTACAGGTATGATTTGTTTTTAAAGGGCTGCAGGCAGGATTACTAATGGAGAAATCATCCCAGACAGTCTCTGCTTAGCAAAGATGAGTTTTCCAGTGCAAAATGTCAAGATGATTTAGACTAATTCAGGCCCCAACTCATGTTCACTTTAAACCTTCAGTATTTGAGACTATTCATCCTTTAAGGTCATAGACATTTGAGATAACAACATCAAAGTTGAGTAAAAGTATCATATTTTCCTGACTCAAAAATGCACATTAAGAAAAGCATTTCAACGTATTAAAGGATTCATTTTGCAGTTCATAAATATGCTTCATATAGAATTTGGGGTTTTTCTTCCAAATATCTGTTACTAAATCTTGGGATCAATGTTTTCTTAGAATTTAGGAAACACTGTTCATTCTCTTTAGGTTTAGAAGGTCTTATTCGCAACTTGCTGTTTGCATTTTGACCTATCAAAACCCCATGGCCAAATCTTTTCTGTTGCTGATGGGGGGGAGGGCAGGCAACTCTTCAAGAACAAATGAAAACACAGCTTAAACATGATAAATAACTGAACTGACTCAGTTTGTCCACGCCCAACTGTTGTGATTGGGAACCTAAACCAAGGTCCCGTGGCAGACGTGATGTTAAGAGTATGTGCAAGGTTGGAGACCAGAAAGGTAAAAGAGAACAGACAAAATTTGAGTGACCCAAGTTTTGAAGGCAAATCTGCAGAGAACACTGGGAGCAGAATCCTACAGTAATATGTGCAGGTATCTGTGTGTGCCTAGAAAAAGTTTGGGGAGAATACTCCCCAAACTCTTAACAGCATTGAGGAGTAGGATGTTGGGGAAAAGAATTTTAAACACTCTTACTTTTTGTTTTATACATGTCTGTATTGCTTAAATGTTTTATAATGAGCATGTTTGTTTTTTTAATTTAAGAAACTATAAAAATAATTAAAGAGAAAAAGTGCACCTCAAAGTAAAAGCAGTTTGCAGCTGCTAAGGTGCAGGCTTGACAAATTAATAGTAATTTCTTTAGACAACTGTTGGCACATGCTCTACTTCCATATGCCCAGTGCCCTCTGTCTCTTGGGCCTGCCCCTACCAATATGGGGTCACCAGACAGTATCCCATTCCAAAAGGGGAGGCCAGGACTCCTTCTCCAGTGATTTCCCGAGCAGCTTTTGAAGGGTAGCCGAGCTATTGGAATACGAAACACCCAGGAGGAGCCAGTGGCTGAGGCTCCCCTTCTCAGAGCCTGGAAGAATGTGTGGCTTTCTCTATGATGATGGCTGAAGGGATGCTCCAAAGTTCCATTATTTGAAAGCGAACATGACATGGACCTTCAGTCATTGTCCACCTAGAAAGGAGCCTTGTTTCCACCAAGGACCAAGAGCTGGGAAAGCTAGGAGTTACTAATGCTCCTGTTCTCTGGCGCCATGTCAAGGTAAACCAAAGGGAAAATAAATCTTTACTTTCCCTCTTGTTCATGTCCATATCACAAGAAAATGAAGGTATGTGGAGGCCCATCTGTGACAGTGAGTGGATAAAACCTCCTATAAATCTTCATTCATGATTTTTCAAAATGGGAGAGGGGACACCATTGAAATTACCCATGCCAATTCTTTCTTTTCCAGGAAGATCTTGGCCTATGGACTGTACTGTGAATTCTTAGATTCCAGAGTCACATGCATCCATGTTGCATTTTCTTTCTTCCATTGTCAGTCACTGCCCATTCTTAGGCATTCTTTTTACTTGATTTACTTCTGCAACTTTGAAAACTAATCCCTGGAAACTACTGTGGTGGTCTTGGTCTCTGTACATTTCTTTTAGTGGGTGCTATCTCTGAGTTGAAGCTGACCTGTAAATTGGCAAAGGGTGCATTGATTTTAACAAGGGCTAGCAATTTTGCCTGGACTTCCACAGTAAAAATTGTTGACAAATGTTATCCTCGCAGAAATCACATGAAATGGCTTGAAGGGGTCTCTTTCTTCTGGCCCATGCCCTGGCTTTACTGGGGAGTTGGTGGCAACTTGGTGGGGAGGGGAGCATTAATGAAACATTACACATCTCAAGTGCAACAAACAGAATCACAGAGTTACTTTGCTATCTGCTGCTATTCACCTCATGTGTCTATTTTTTCCCTTCAAACTTCAATGGTTTTCCCAGTGCCCCCCTTTGAAAATGATTGATGTGACTGGCAATGGTGAGGGGATTAACATGAATAACAAATTATTCTTACACGTTTGAAGTTATAGGCCTATTATATGTGCCCTTTAGGGAAACACTGGGCTTTTACTGAGCTATTGTTATTCTCAACAAATTTCAGTAATTATTAGTGCTAGGAGTTGGGTTCCTTGGTTCAAGCTCAGTTTATACAAATTCTCTGACTTCCTGATTCACAGTGAAGGAGGCTACATGGGGTAAGGCTATATTTCCCAACCCTAAAATATGCCACTAATCTTTAAACAGCCTAAATATTTTGCACCTCAGGCATGGTGGAGGCAAAGAGGAGTTGGGTAAAGAGAAATCCCAAGAAACTGAATTCATTCCAGAGGGGATAGGTAATAGGAATATTTTGTCCTGATAACCCACAGAGTGATGTTTGAGAACTGAAGAGGAATTAGAAGTTGTGTCAACATTGCAGCTAAGTCATAGTTTCAAAACTCGCTTCAAGCCCAAATCAATATTGTGACTATGGCAAGTACACAACCTCTTGGAGTCACCTTTTTTTTTTTTTCATCTATAATATGGGTATAATAAAACACTTATTTCAGGCTATTAGAGAAATAAAATAATGAAAATTCCTTATTGTGTCCATGCTCGTTATAGCTATTATTTTTAATACTGCTAATGTTAGCTTGCCTTTCTCTTGTATCTGCACTTCTCATGATGGTCTTGAAAAGGAATCTTCTGATGGGTGGAGTAAAGCAAAGATATGGAAGAATATGAACCAAATAACCATAACACATTATATCAAATGCTGTCTATGCAGCCAGATTCAAATCCCAGGCCTGCCAATTACTAGCTGTGTGACCCTTAGAAAGTTACTCACCATCTCCATGCCTCAGTTTCTCCCATCTGTAAACTAACAGTACCAATTTCACAGGGTTGTCATGAGAATTAAATAAGGTAATATCTGTAAAGTTCTTAGCATTACAGGCAGGCTGCCAAGCTTCCTGGGCAGCTCCACACATTCCTTGGTGATAGGAAGCACCTTGTAAAAAGACACACATCTCATATCTTCTTACAAGGTGCTTTTGCTCTGTTTCTCAGGGGCAGGTCCACCGCCTTTAGCTCTGTCACTGGCAGCAGGCTGCGCAGGCTTCATGTTGGCCTTATCCGAATGGTTGTGGGGTCCCTTTCTGGGTAGATGTTCTCATGGCCTAGATCCCTATGAGCAGGTCCTTGCTCTGGGCTGTTCTCTTTCTCCTGGGACAGTGACCATCGTGGCCAAGCTACCTGAATGACAACAAGGTTCTAGATTTTGTCATTAACAAGAAATTCTAAATCCCCAAACCCCAGAAGGCTATATCTCTGTATGTCTTGAAATCACCAAGTGGGACAATCCTGTCTGTGTGAAATTACTGATGGAAAGGAAGTAAGGGGATGAATAAAGACATGAGTGGCATTAAGATAAGATTTTAAGATTATTCAGTTCAGGGGACTGAATGAAAACACAAAATCCTGTCCTTTAGACACTTGAAGTAATTCCTTTGTAAATAAAGACAGTTAACACCACAACTCCTGACTGAGATTAAAGTGGGAGATAGGGAGTGGTGTCAGACAGTTATTATAATTCAGACCAACAAATAGCTGCATCTCATTTTAGGCAAAACTTGGCAAGAAAGTGAACACTACTAATAACCAACAGTTTAAAAGCAACACTTTCAGGTTTTCAGAGCCTTTTATATCTAATTTAATCATTTTATCTATCTCTAAGGTTGAGATCATCATTTCTGTTTTGCAGATAAGAAAACAAAATTCAAAATAAAGACTGCTGGGGGCAGATGTGGCTCAAATGGTTGGGCGTCCGTCTGCCATGTGGAGGGACCTGGGTTCGATCCCCGGGACCTCCCAGTAAAATAACACAGGGAGCCATGCAGCAAGATGATGACCTAAAAAGGAGAGACAAGACGAGATGCTCCGAAAGCTCCGAAAACCAGGAGCCGAGGTGGCGCAGGTGGCTAGAACACCTCTCTCCTACATCGGAGGCCTTCAGGATCGAATCCTGGTGGAGGAGGATGAGAAGAGATGAAACAGACACAGAGAATTGCCCAGCGAATGGACACAAAACAGCAAATGGGGAAAGGGGGGTTTAAAATGGATCAAGTAAAATAAATAAATCTTTAAAAAAATAAATAAATAAAGACTGCTTTTCAATCTAATCTCTATTGGGATGTTTAAAATTTGATTATATTTATCAAAATCCTACTTACCCCCATATTTTCAGGAATATACTTCTGGTATATTGCAAGACATGGAAAATAAATGAAAAAGCATGGTATATATGAATAAATCCATACTTTTTGAGGCAAAATCAATTAATGCAGTATAGTTGTACAATTTATAAGACAATTGATGGATTCATTTTTAAAAAATATTAGTTCATAGAGCACATAGGGAGTGTGGATGGCTAATGGGTCACAGTTTTCCATTTGTAGTTGAACATCTTCTTTTGATCCTGTGAGTGCTCCTTGGTGATGATGCACATCTTCTCATTTGAGGATAAACCAAAAGTCTGAAATTGAAAGCTTTAATGGATGGGAGGCTCAGACAACACGGCTTCCGGCTCTGCCCATGACAGGCTGGTGCTTGGCATAGATGCAGCCTCCAGGTAGTCGTCAAGGCACGACCAGTTCACTCCAGTTCCCTCCAAGCTCCAGTCCTTCCCCTTCTAAGGCCCTTGCACTAACACTTTGGGAAAGAGGCAATCTCCTTCTCCTGACTCCTTCTGCACCTCCACTACTGAGAAAGCAAACTGCAGCTTGTCCTGCTGGGACGGATGGCCAGTGCTTCTGGTGGGTTTGTTACCAGTCCAGGGTGAAGAAAGCTTAGATGTTGAGAGTAAACCATGAGAAACTTTTATAGCAACTTGACACGGCTGCAACATCCAAGTACAACTACCGAAATGGAATTTTACATCTGTCGAATTTAATAATGAAAAAAAATCAGGCTTGCCTTTTGTATGTCTTTGTTTTTGCAGTTCATTTTTCTAGCAATTTACTTTTCATTTTCACAAAGATGTTGGTCTGTGACTGATTGGAAGTAAAGAAAATGGGTCCTTCATGACAGATCATTAGATAGTTTGGGAAGCACCAACATAGAGCTTAAGGGTACGGGCTCTGGAGTAATAGTGCCTGGATATGTGTCCCAGTTCTAATGTCTGTATGACTTTGGGGAACTTATCCCCTTCTGCCTTAATTTCTTCATCTGTAAAATAGGAGCAGGGTAGTAATTGTACCTACCTCATTGGATTGTGAGAATTAAAGAGGTTAATACTTGTAAACCTCTTAGAAAAGTGCCTCACACAAATTAAGGGCTCAGCACATTTTAGGTACTGTCACTTGCACATTCCAGACTCTGCTGCTCACCTATATCTTTGCATAATTCAGGGCCACTTTATGGCTTTTATGGCCTTGGGCACTTTTGCTCTGATAGGCCTCTTCTTCCATAAAAAAAAATATATTAAACATTATGCTTCATGACTGTTGGAGAAGATGCTGAGAGTCAGAGCATAAAGGGTTAAGCATTTAAAAAGCATGCCTGCTGGAGAAGAAACAATAAGCGAATGTCTCCAAGGTCTCTGTGTACTGCAGACGTCAGTAGGAGGAAGCAGAGTGGGATGAACCCACCACTAAGAAGTTACTGTATAAATTCCTAAGAAAAACTATCTAGTAATACAGGAACCGGCAGCTCTCCTACATGCCAAGCAGAGGAACTAATGAAAAGATG
>JAQZBX010006886.1:33851-52046 GCA_029593785.1 Cabassous unicinctus | reverse complement strand
CATTATTTCCTTCAACACTCCTTCTGTTCCCTTTCCTTTCTCTTCTCCTTCTTGGATGCCTTTAATGCATATATTTTTGTGTTTTGTGTTGTCGGTTAAATCCCTGAGTCCCTGTTGGATTTTTATTTTTTTATCTTTTTATCTATCTGTTCTACTATCTGTTTGGTTTCAGATATATTGTCTTCCACATCACTAATTCTTTCTTCGGCCTGTTCAAATCTGCTGTTATGTGAATTCAGCGTCTTTTTGATTTCTTGGATTATGCCATTGATCCCCATCATATCTGTTATCTTTTTATGTATGTTTACAATTTCTTCAGTATGTTCTCCCAGTGTCTTCTTAATATCCTTAATCTCTTCCTTCACCCCATTAAGTTGGTCCATGATATTTGTTTGATAGCTTTGATTAGTTGTTCGATGTTCTGCATCTCTTCCTGGATTTTAGTTGGTTCATTGCACTAGTGCATGTTTTCCTGTTTCTCAGTGTAATTTGTAATTTTTTGTTGTCCTCTAGCCATCATTTTATCTTGATGATTTTATTCAGTTGATTAGCTTTCTCTCTGTTCTAGAATTTTATTTAGCTGGTGGTATGTGTGTGTTTTACGTTTTCTTATTGAGACTTTGTTCTTCTTATTTTATTTCCTTGCTTCTTTCTATGTTCCCTTGAAGGCAAAAGATTAAGGTCAAAGGAATCAAAAGATGTGATAAAGGAAGAAGGATAATAGTAATATTGATAAAAGTTAGAATGGGGCCATGCAACTCTAAGTAAAATGAATAATTAACTCATGTATGCAGTGCAGAGTAATAGGGGAAAAAGTGGAGTACCTACAATGGACTGGGAAACAAATACAAGAAAATATATATAATGGCTTAGAAGGCTAGAATGATGAGCAGAGAGAGAAAGAATAAAGAAAGGGCTGAAAGGGAAAGTTAATAATAATAAAAAAGGAAGAAAATAGAATAGAATGGAAATTGACACCCTTAAGTTGTGGGCTTATGAAAAAAGTGGTTTTTAAGAACCACAACAGAAAAAAGAAGGCAGATAGATGAAGGAAGGAAAAGATAGAGTGTTGGGGACAAAATCAATATACACAGAGAATGGGACATCATGGAAGAAGAAGCACAGCAAAGAACAGATAAGCTAACAGCATCTCCAGCTCCCTCCAGATCCATGTCCCCAAGATTCTTGCTCCATGCACCCCCAGCACAGACCCCCGGGCAGTACCCTCTTCCAAATCAGCCATCCTCAGAGAGCAAGTCAGCGAGTGCCCTCCTAAACCAACGCCCTCTGTAATTGTAATTTAATAAGCTTATTTAAAGGTAAAAATAACATGGTTATAGAAAGTTTGCAAAAGCATTTTCTAAACTGCTTATTTAAATAGCTGATTCCAGAAAGCCATTATTAAATCAAAACCTGAATAAATATTAATAACAAAGAGAAACTTCATAACAGAAAACCCTGTCAGAGGACACCTCAGTCTGCATATTAAAGTGGTAGAAGGTGAAAGATAATCTTAATTCCATTGGGAATGTTAGGTTTCCATAAAATTATAAAGTAGGTTTTTTTTCTATACTGCTAAAATAAAATACTTGCAAAATATAATCATAGTAAAGGTATAAAACTAAAAGGTAAAGTAGTAAAAATAGTTAAGTACATTTAATATTTATAAACTGCACTGGAAGTGTTTAGAAATTGTATAAAAATTTAAAAAGGTAGACTTCTGTATTTTCAATCTCACTTGTGCCTTCAAACCAGGCCCCCAGTACACTGTATGATACCACTCCACTTGAGGTATTGACTAGACTGGTCACTATGATCCCTAAAACAATGAAAGTATCTACCAGATCTGTGCATATGCTTCTGAAGTGAATGGAAAGTATGTTGCTATTTCAGACTCCTGCAACAGCCCGTGATGGCTCTATGGACAGATCTTGCCTACAGTCTGAATCTGTTTCACATTGCCAAAAGGTATTGTGCACCAGTCTAGTGAAAAAGTATAGCTTCCTTCCAAGGGCCAACCATGCTGCAGCATGCTGGTTATATGAAGGACACACCAAGTGGAATAATAATTACCTGAGTAATGTGAATAGAACTTAAATAAACACAATTGACATTATAACCTGTTCCCATGGAGAGGCAACATGTATGATATTGTAAATCTGGAGCTAGGAGCTATTAACTGCAACTTAAAGGGGAACTTGTACATTAATTACTATTAAGTATTTTACCTATATGACTAATGGATATGATAATATCTCTTCTATTCAAGATTATTTGTAGGATATTGAACATGCAAAAGTCTTGGTAAACAATCCATTTTCACCCATGTATCTTCCAAAATTTTAAGCTATTTCTTTCTGAATCAATATTTTCCAGAACAAGGTTTTAATCATGTGAGGATTCCATCCAGTTCCAAGCATGGACCCACCTTCAGTCAATCTCAATAGAAGAGCCAGAGATCTTCACACCCCATAAGGCATGTATAAATGCCCATAACCAGCAGGAAACAGCTACAAAAGAATGACCATAACCCTTCAGCTCCTTAAGAATAATGGTGTAAACTCCCTGATCAGAGAGTTGAGTCAGGTTAATATAGAAAACAGGCCAGAATAATGATAAACAAAGACCCTAATCACAAGGCCCAGTTTGAAAGTTCTGGGCTCAAAAGAAGTTCTGGATAATTCCAAACAGAAAGGCCTCCCAATTGGTTCCCTGAAAGCTCACAGATGAAAGCAAATAAGCAACCAATCAGGACAGCAAATAGATGGCACCCTATATGTGTTTATGTGGACTCTCTTTATGTCTAAACTAGTTTTGATACCACCATAGAAAACTCAGGGAATTTAAAAGGAAAAATGTATGGTATTAAAAGCCTCCTTATAGGGCTCCCCTACCTACTATTTTATATACTAATGAAAATATTCCTTATAGTTTTAGACCACCCAGATTTACCCCTTATTGTTCCCCATAAACATCATTCTTTTCACCTGAAACACCTTATACATACCTTCCTGCAGTGAGCTTCAGGAGTAACCCATGCCCAAAATTGAATCCAATGTTAGGTATGCACAGTCTTACCATCCTTGGGTGCAACTGGTTTTCCTGGGACTGTCACTCCTGTGAACTGGAGAGCACGGAACACACCTTGCTGGCATGGCAGAGTATAACCTATCAACAAGTTTGGAATGAGCTTATAATGAAACACATCAATGTTCAATGTTCCTGATCACTCCCATAATATTTCACAAGCTTTAAATCATACGTAAAAACACATAGAACACATTAATAAATTAGCTATTGCTCCCCCTCTAAATGCTTTAATTCCTTTGCCCTGGTGACATGTCTTTATAGCTTTACTAGCTTTTGGTGGAGGACACAGTATTCTGTTGTATGCTGTACCATTATGCAATGTAGATGCAGTGTGTGTCTTATGAGTAATGCAAGCAGCTGCATGGTGGTGGATTGTGGTGCCCAGAGGGTCCTGGGCCCTGGTTCCCCCTCCCTAAGGGAAACTCAGCCTACAATATGTAGCCACTTGCATGCTCCAGGAAACAAGTTAAAATGTAACACATACTACAATAACATCACCAGAGCCCATTTATGTTACTTTCTTATGAAAGGTATTTGTTCTACGATATTGCCTCTTATTTTCCCACCTCATTGCAATGCTTTACTTTCATTAACTGGCCTGTTGACACCAGAGACTTTCTCCTGTCCATATGTCCCAATAAATAAAGCTTATGTCAGATTCTGATCCAGGTGCTTTCTTTGGTCTTGCGACGACACCGATCTGTACCATTCAAGAGTTGTGTTGGAATACTGGCATAAGTATAATAGATGAAAGACCTTGCATAAGAGTCAGAACTATAAAACTCCTAGAAGAAAATGTAGGGTATCATCTTCAAGATCATATGGTAGGCAATGATTTCTTAGACATTACACTCAAAACTAAACAAAAGAAAAAATACATAAATGGAGCAACATCAAAATAAATAAAAGTTTCCATCATAGGACTTTGCCATGAAAACAAAAAGGCAACCTACACAATGGAAGAATACATTTGGAAACCACATATCTGATAAAGGTTTAGTATTCAGACTACATAAGCTGCATGTGTAGTTTATGGGAAACTTTAAGTCATATATGTTAGAATAAAATTTAAAATGTAAAACAAAACACTACACAAAACAGTGAATCCTATTTTATATGATGGACTATAGTTAATAGTACTTGTACAAAAATGTTCTATCATACATTGTAACAAATGTGCAACATTTATGCAAAGTATTTATCATAGAGTGGTATATGAGAAAAAATACACCTAATGCAAACTAAGAATGATAGATAAGAGTAGTATTTAGATAATAATTCATCAACTCAATCAAATGTAATTAGTATTAAAATACTAGTACATTTATTTAAAAAGTATCAAATTGTTCCACACCTCATGTGAGGTGTTGGCTTTGGGAAGCTGTATGGGATTCATGTATTTTATGCATGATTGTTCTGTAAACCCACAATTTCTCTAATAAAAAATAATAAAAAATGAAATCTGTGGTAGGAGTTAGACTGAAGGAGTACATTAGATGCAAATCCATATCCAATTAAAATTTGATTGTCTAAAAAATTCCAGATATATTAAAAAGATAATCATAATTGAACGCCATCCCCATTTTATAGATCTAGAGAAGTTGAGAAATTTGCCTAAGATAAATCTATTTTAAGTGGCACAATTGAGAGCTGTATCCAGGTCTCATTGCAATGTCACTCAGGACAATTCCCAAGTCCCAAAAAAGCCCCTGTATTACAACTCTTTTTCCCATTCCCTGCTCCCAGAGCCTCCAGTGGCCACTGCTTCCACATCAATGTTGTAATTTCTTCCATTGCTTGAATCGCAATATGTCTACAGTAGAATACTAGTAAGTCCAGTCTGGTCCATAGCGCTTCCCCCCATCCTGAGGAGTGTGGGATGATGATGTCCACTCCGTCTCCAATTGAGAGGGGCCTTATATCCCATGGGGAAGATGGATGGGACTATCCTGCCTGCAGCTGCAGACTCTCTCCCTTCCCTGGGACAGTTGTTGATCATCATCATCTACCCGCCAGTTGTTCTGAGTGAGACCAATTAGCTGTAGAGTAGGAGTTGCTGCTCACCAAGGTTCTAGGCCCAGCTGGCACATGGACAGACCAAAGTCTCAAGTCTCTAGACATACACCTACAAACTTGAGCACCAAGTATAGGTTTGAATAGAAGGGACAATGAGCCATGTGCAGGGAAGACATAGTTGAGTCTAACACAGTCACTCTGAGGAGCACAAACTTCAAAGCAGGGCCCACTAGCAAGGTACCAAACTCTGGACCTATCTTCCTTGACATAGGACCTGGGTGTCTCCAGAGCCCTCAGGAACCCCACAATTTGGGGTGATATCCACTTTGGAATTCTATAAGATCCTACTGAGATGTGCATAAGCATTACCTCTAGGATGACCTCCCAACACATTTTGAAGTCTCTTAGCCATATAAACTCAGTTGTCTTTACCTTTCCCCCATTTTATTCAAGGTCTTTTTCCAGTCATATTTCAATTGGCAGTTGGTAGCAATCCCTCAGTGCCAGGGAGGCTCATCCCCAGCAGTAATGTTCCATGCTGTGAGGAAGGTAATGTATTCATATGCTGAGTTTGGTTTAGAGAGAGGCCACATTTGAGCAACAAGGAGGCTCTCAGGTGGCAACATTTAGGCACCCCATAGCAATAGGCTAAGTTTCAATTTCAAGAGCAAAAACTCATCAGGCTAGTCATCAATATCAAGGGCCCATCAGTGGATCATCCTTCTTTGCCAGTCACTAACCCTGCACTTGGGGGACTGTTGCTGCTACCTTAGAGAATGTGGTAAAGCTCTCCAGGGTGAGAATTCAGTAATCTCTAATTTTGATTGATTCTCCACCCACTGTGACAATGCCCCATGAACATTTGAACATTTTTATATATCTTATATTTATGCTCATGCAAAATTCCTCCCATGCATCCCCCATCCCTGACACCCCACACCAACAATCCTCCCACATCTCAGTTGTAACCCTTCTGTGATCCAAAGTTTCTTCAAAGATGAAACCATTAAAATAGCTAAATACAATTAATAGGAAAATGAAATAATAATAATGTTTAAATGTAAGAGATAAAATACATAAAAATTAAAAAAAACTAAAAATTAAATTAAATTAAAAGATTGGGATATTTAAAAAATGAAAAATATGTTTTTAAAAAGTTAAAAATTTTTTACCTTTTGCCTTTCATCACTGCAATATCTGGTGACTTTTCTGTACTGTGGCACCTTCCCCCTCTCATTCTCCAGTATCACACTATTTTTCATTTTGTTTTCAAAGAAGTTTTAGGTCACAGCAGAGTCACAAACAGAATACAGAAGACTCTCATATACCCAACATCTTCCCCCTTTCCTACCCCCACATATTAATACCTATTTATATGTAGATGGTAGCATTGTTTTAACTGATATACAAATAGTGAAAGGTAGCTACTAAATATTGTCAATGGTTTACACTATGGTTTACATTTTAGACTATACACTTTCATAAATCTTGATGATATTTACCATGTCCTGTGTCCATCACTGTATGGTAATGAAGAACATTTCTACTGACCACGAAATACCCTCTGTTTGATCTATTCTATTCCTCCCATCCATCCCCTTGGGGCTGACAAAGACCCCCTGGCTTGACTTGTTGAATGACAAGATTCATGGTTTCATGCAACAAGAGTTCTTGACACAGTGGTTTGTCCTCCTCTTGTTCTTGAAAGACTCCTGCCTGTCTATTTCTGAACAAATTGGTCCTTCCAAAGATGGGAGTCCAACTCCTTCCCACTCATTATTTTGGTCTCCACCCACTGATACAGCACATTATGACAGAGCGAACACTCACACACTACCTAGAAGCCTGTTCTAGGTGCACCTTGTTCTGAATGCCCCCCAACCAACACCTTAAACCAGTGACCCTTCCTTGTCATTGCCATAAGAGCCTTCCCACCTCTGTACTTTCAGCCTTATACCCATAAATCCCTAGTCTTCACCTGGTCCCTCTGTCTACCTTCCCCCCAGTATCCTGGACCTTCTGACCCTCCCTTCCCAATCTACTCACCTGTCAACCCTGCACCACCCAACCCAGTAATATCACTAACCCCCTGTCCTATTTCTTTAATACACAACTTCACTCTATCACTTTACCATAGATTACATCCGTATGGGTGAGGGCTCAAAACCTTCTCTTCTCTTTCTATTACTTGTATACCTATCTTACAGACAATAGTTGTCTGAGACTGCTCAATTCCCTTAATTCATATCAGTGAGGTCATGTGCTGTTCTTCCTTCAATGCCTGGATTGCTTCACTTAACATAAGGTCTTCAAGATTCATCCATGTTATCCCGTGTGTTAGCACTTTATTCCTTCTTACAGCTGAGTAATATTCCATTTTATGTTTGTATCAATACTTATCATGATTAGGGAAGTGAAAGGGTGTAAACATGGATTCAGATTATAAAAAGAAAACATGTAAAAGTAAGAAACTACACTAACAAAAAAAACAAATAAAAATTACATAATTCCAGTTATCAATTACATCTATCAAGAAGGGTAGATTTTTAATGAAGAAGATATATATAAAAGAATGAGGCTTGTCAATATTGTTTTCTATGTGGTTTGATGGTTCTTGGTGTGGTCTATTTTCATATATGTGGTAAATTATATTTATATAAATAACATTTTAGCTAAGTGGTAAATCAAGAAATATATTAAACATTTAAATTAAAAACTGCTTTATGTATCTAGATCACATTGAATTATGCAAAATTTGCATTGAACAAAACAGAATTTAAAGTAGAAAAGTGAAAAAATAAACTTAAATTATCTATTTATTAAGTCTGGTTTAAGTGATACACAAAATAAATTAGAAAACATAATTTGCATTGATTAATAAGATAATTTTGTTTAGAGTATCCAGGTCTCTGTTTACATTATCCATCTGTTCTTGTATATTATCAAATTTTTCATTACAACTCTTAACATATTAACCCTAATTATTTTAATTTCCTGATTTGATTTTCCAACATCTGCTACATTTTTCTTGTTCTGCTCCTCCATCTCTTTAGAATGTGATTTTTGCCATTTTGAATGTCTTGTAGATTTTTTTAACTGAAAAAATAATAATATACAGAGTAAACCACACTAAGCTATATAAGATCCTTGTGTTGTCCTTGTTTTCTGGTTTCTATGACAAATTCCATAGAGGGTTGGCCTAACAACAGGAATCCATTGGCTCTTGGCTTCAGAAGCTAGAGGGCTTGCTACCTCTTAAGGTCAGTTTTATTTTGGTTGGTCAGCAATCCCTAGGTTCCTAGACTTTCACATCACATAGAAATGTCCTCTCCTTTCTCTTCCAGATCCTGTTGACTTATAGCATCACTCCACCACGTGGCTTTAACTTCATAAATCTTGATTCAGTTGGATAACTGTAACTAATGTTAACATCATCAAGATGTCCTATTTACATACTTAGAGTAATGGGTTAACATTATTTTTTGTGTGTTTTATTTTTCTTTAAGTACATAATTGAACCTTCTATAGTCTCCCCTCAGGATCAAAAGACATGTTTTTCCCATATGCAAAACACGTTCATTTCATCACACATCAAAATAAATAAGTCCTTTAAATAACAACTCTGAGTCAAAAGTGTCATGGAAAATCAGAGGTATTCTCCATCCTGGGCCAAATTCCCTCTGTCTGATGTACCTGTGAAACCTAGAAAATAAGTTACCTACATCCAGAATACAATGGTGAGACACTTGTAGGATAAAAATTCTCATTTCTAAGACAGAAAGAATGGAAACAAAGATCATGGATCCCAGAATAAATCAGAAACACAGCAGGAAAAAATCCATTATAGTGAAAAGAATATGAGTCATCTGTGTTCATTGCTTTGTCAACCAGGGCATAAGAAGGAGCAGCTGGATACTTTGTGCACTTTTGCAAGGACCATTCTTTCCCATAACATCAGATTGTAGGCCCTACCCACTTGGCACCTCAGTGGCACCCACTTGTCCACACTCTACCTGAATGCAGAAGTACACGCCACATAAAATCAAAGCATACAGATGGTGGCAGTCTCCCTCTTCATCAGAACTCAAGGCCAAACTTTTTCAAGTGCCAGGGTAGATGGCCTGTCACTTTCAAGCACAGGGTAGGACCTGCCATTTCCAGCATCTTAGATGGGTATGCTCTCTTGGTCTAAGTACTTTTTGATCCATTCTTCAGTATCAATATTTACATCCTTTAAACTGTTTTTACTTCAATTTGAAACTTCTCTGTCACTTTCATTCCATTTTGGTGGTGATTCTATTCATACAAATTCTTCAAAAACCTCTAGTATTGTAAGCAGTTCAATGTGCTATAAAACATCAGATAATAAAGATTTCCCCAGGTCTTTCCTGGATTCATGGATTTAAGTCATAAATTCTATTAAAATGAATGGCTGGGTCCATGTTCAGCCACATCTTCATTAACAAAAGTTGTTTCTCTAACTCCTCACATGGAGTCCAGTTCTCTGGGGAGTTACTGAAAGCTCATGGTGCCTCCTGATACAGATGGTTCTTCTCTTACACTCAGAAGACATAATTTTGAATATAGGCTGAGTACATTAAAATAAATAATTTCTGCTTCCTGGGCTTAATAGTTTGTCAGCTTATTCTTTTCCACTAGCATTTAAATATAAGTTGTGTGAGGAGAAACCAGGTTGCAACTTCCACAATTAATTTGGAAATCTCTTTGGTTAAATATCCTGGTTCATTGCTTACAAGGTGTACTTTCAATCCAATATTTAGACATTATTTCATCAACTTGTCAGCTACTTTATAACAATATCTTCTCTCCAGTTGCAAATAACATATTCACCATTTCTTTCTAAGTCTTGATTTGAGGTAACTTTAATGTCCATATGTTTAACAACAGTCTTTGCAAAGCAATCTTAGCTTTTTCTATTAATTACCTCATAATTCTGCCAGTCTTTACTGATCCCCAATTCCTAAGTCATTTCAACATCTTTTAGATATCTGTAATAGCAGCACCTCACTTTCCAATACCAAAAATATCTTCATATCCTAGTGAGTATGAGAAATACCACAGTATGGGTGGCTAAGCACAGGATATTTATTTATTCACAGATTCTGAGACCTGAAAGCTTGATTCTTTTTCAGGTTATGATCATTTTGGTTGCCTGACAAGTCTTGATATCTTTGGGATTTCACCTATCAATGACCTCTCCTTTCTCTTCCAAATTTCATTGACTGTCAGGTTCTCTCTTTATGGGTCTTTCTCTTTATAAAGCTTCCATTAATAGGAATAAGGCTCAACCTCACTTATTTGGGTTACACCTTAAATAAAGATAACATATTCAAAAGATTCTATTTGCAATGGATTTACACCCACAAGATTGGATTAAAATTAAGAACACCATCCACTCATGTCTTTCCAAAGGGGTGTATAATTTTACCACAAGTGTGAATTTGTGTGTTTCCATAGCTAGAATGTTTGCTTGCATGTACTGTTTGCTGTAAGGTATCACTCAGCAGTTAAACCTCCTGTATTATTACTCAAGAAATAGTGAAATTTTTATTAAAAAAGCACAATAAATGGAGTTTCCACAGAACCCAGACCAATTAAGACATGGATCAAAAAGGATAGTTGAAGAGGGAGTCAAATTGTTGGCAGCCTCTCCTGGGTGAGTTACAGAGCTCTTTTCATACCCATCTAATAGTTCCATGAGGAGATGTAGTGCAATTTTTGTAATATCTAAAGATTTTTCTATTATATATGTATATAAATATGTATGTGGCAACAGTCAATTTTAAATATAGTTGAATCAGTTTTCAAACAATTTGAAGAACTAAAAGTCTTTGACAATTTGAATATTTCCCTTAGATGAGAAATCTGGGATTCCTTCATCTGCCAATATATATATTCTAAGATCATAAATTGTGGCTAGGTAAAAGGAGTAAATTTTTGGTTGGTCCTGTGTTACATGTTTATAAATTTCAGTATGGGTTAGGAATATATTATTGATAGGTTTGCCAGAACCCACATGATGAAAGGGAGGAGTGGCAGTTTCTGAATAGTTGAGGTATAGTTAACAGAGACAAAGCAACAATGGATCATATTTTCAATGTACTCAGTTATTCCAATTCATTTCACTTAAATAGAGGCCCCAGATATCCAATTATGTAGTTAAAATGTTTGCATATGGGGTAACAGAAAGAAGAATTGGGATATTTTATTAACATCAGTTTATGTAATTTCAGGCTACTGCTGCCAGAATCTTAGTTAACTGTTTAAAATTTGGCTATCTAGTGAATGTCAGGAAAGTGAAGTAATATATAAGATGAAGTGGCAGTGGTTTGAAGTAAAGCATTTCTTGCAGGAACACATTTTTAAACACATACTTCAATTTCTTTTAGTTCATATTTATCAAAATATCTTCCTATCAGAGTTAAGCATTGAAGCATTATTTCTCCATAAAATTCCCATAGGACCAATTATCATGAAATTAGTAATCCATAATATATTTATTGAAACATAATTTTACATTTCCAAGAAGATGACATTGGAGTAGTTCAGCAGGGCTCAACACTCCTACAAAAACAATGAAATAAGATAAAAGCTGTTTGAGGGAGCTGCTTTGGGGATCTGCAGACCAGGAGAGTGCTGCTTGCATCATCCAGGAGGGAATGGGGCAGATAGATAAAGAGACTGAAAGGAAAATCGTAGGTACTAACCTGTTGGGAATAGTGCCTATCTCCCACTTTCATGGTTAACGGCCTCATAAACCTGTTGTTGATTGTGGCTGACAGGGAAAGGGATGTTTTCTTCCCTGGGAAGAGGAAGGGTGTGGTAGAAGGCTGAATGTGGTTTCTCTTCAGTGCATTTGGACAACATGGTCATTTATTGAATTGAGTCTGTAGCTGGCACAGAAACACCAGCAATTGGAAGTTGAAAGAGGTATTTCCATGGCAAGTTTCACTCAAAAGTGCCATCTACTGTCAGCTGGAAAAGTAAAAGAAGAGAAATTTTTTTGGCATCTCTTATGTCACTATCCTCAGGAGCCTCGGATCGTGTCTGTGCCAATTGGTGGGTCCCTGGATCAGTTTTGAATAAGATTTATAATAAGATGAAACAAAAATGAAAGAAGAGTCAAGAAACAAAGCTGCTAGACAAGAATGAAATTGACCATCACAGTAAATTTACCAATATTATCAGATGTCTTGACATCAGCAAAAATTTACAAATCATACTAAGAAACAGGAAGATCTGGACCAGGCAAAGGAGCAAATAAAAACTCATTATGAAATACAGTGAATAAGGCAATTAATCAGTGATGTTCACAGAAATCTCTGGAATTAATTCAAAGAGTTTAAATAAAATAAAGCTAGAATGATAAAGGATATTACAAAGACACTAGTTGAGCATGCAAAAGAATTTGAATGCTTGCAACAAAAATAACAGAATTTATGGGAATGAAAGACACAATGGATGAGATTAAAAATATATTAGAATTTTATGGGGGAAACCAAAATGGCAGCAGAGTAAGGAGCTCCTGGAAACAGCTCCTTCTACAGGGTAGTTAGTAATCATCCAGAGCTACTTAAAGCACCTGTTTGGGGGCCCCAGAAACAGAAGAGTAGCCTCAACATCCTTGAAAGTATGGAAAGAGGAGACTGCCCATGTGCAGAGAAGATTCATAAGTAGAGTACTCCATGCCATGGAGGTCAGTGCCCATGGTGTAAACTGCTTTGGGAGCTATTCTGGGACTGAAGTTAGAAACTCCATTTCCGAATACATGAGGTAGGAAGAGATGGTGTGACACTAACTTCAGCTACTGATTATTAAATTCAGCAGACAAAAGTATAATCCTAGGAATAACTAAAATTTTATCCTGTCTAAGTCAGAAGGAGGCAGGTAGCCACCATTTTGAATATGCCCCCAGCATGAGGGGAAGTGAAGCTGATTGAAAATCACAGTGCTGATAAGGACCAGCTTCTTTCCACCTAGGTCAGATTGCAGGTCTAGCCTAAAATCCAGCACCATCTCCTGCTGGGAGGAAGCTAGAGGGACCTGTACCACCTCTCTGGGAAACTGCAAGCCATGCCTCAAAGGCCAGTGCCCATCGTACTCTAGCAGCCCAAGCCTCCTCAAGAGCTATTCCATGGCTAGAGTTAGAAGCTCCATTACACATAATTGGTGAAGGAAGAGACAGTTGTCCAGCGACCTCAGTTACTTTTTAGTGGACTCAGCTGGTGAGAGTATAATCCAAGAAATAGCAAGGTTTTGAGTCTGTCCAAGTTGAAAAGAGTCTGGTAGCCACCATTTTGACTCTGTCTCTGGCATGAGGGGAATCTTGCCTGAACGAAAATCCCAAGGAAGTTATGGACTAGCTTTTTCCACGAAGATCGGACTGCAGCCCTAGCCTAAATTCCAGCCCCACCTCCAGGAGAGAGGAAGCTGGTGGGACCTGCCGCAGGCTCTCCAAGCAACTGCAAGTGCTCTCTGCTGGCACAGACTGAATAATCGCTCACCTGGGACTGCATGCTCACACCCTAACAGGATAGGAGAGGTGCTGGGTATCCTCAGCCTCTCTGAGGAATGGCAGAAGTTTTCAGGCCACACCAACGGGTTTGTTGAGTGCCTTTGAGTCCATCTCCACCTCTGATCCCTCATAGGATAGGAGGATCCTGGTGTTCCCTCATCCTCTCAGGGCAACTGCAAGTGCTTTTGGCCTCCACAAAACTGACTGTTGGGCACCTGTGGCTCCACCCCCAATCCAAATAAGATAAGAGACAGACTGTGTTTGCCCAGCCTCTCTGGATAACTGCAGGTGCTTTTAGCCCTCACAACCTGGACTGGTGGGTACTTGTGGATCCACCATCAACCCCCAATAGGAAAAGAAGGCGGTGGTGTTTCCACAGCCTTTCTGGGGATTGGCAGACTTTCAGCCAGCATGGACTAGACTGGTGGATGCCTGTGGATCCACACCAATCCCCAATAGGATAGGAGGGGGCTGGTGTCTCCATTGCCTCTCCAGAAAATGATGGGTTCTTTCAGCCTATAGGGACTGAACTGTTGGGTACCTGTGTCTGTAACCCCATGCCTTAATAGTATAAGAGGGGCCTGGTGTTTCCTCAGCCTCTCTGGGCAATGGTAGGTATTCTTGGCCTAAAGGGACTGATCTGTTGGGCACCCATAGAATCACCCCCACCATAAAATAGGATAGGAGGGGGCTGGTGTTTCCTCAGCCACTCTGGGCCACTGTGGGTACTTTCAGCCTAGAGAGACTGAACTGTTGGGCATTGGTGGTTCCATTTCCACCACTAAAGCTTCTCAGGACAACTGCAGGTATATTTGGCACAGACATATTAGATTTTTGGGCACTCCAGAGGGTCAATTCTCACCCCTACAGGGGGGTGTCATGTGCTACATCAGTTTATATAGTGAACTGTGGGCATTTTGGACCCACAGGGCAAAGTTTGATGCCTGCAACTATAGCTCCATCCCCACCCAAGGTAGGGGAAGAAGGGGTGTGAATCTTTATCAGTCTCTTTGGGCAACTAAAGGCAGTCTTGTCCTGCACAACTTGGATTATTATACACAGCTGCAGCTCTGTCGCTACCCCTGACAGAGGAGAAAAGTGAGAGAAGCTTCTTCAATTCCTGGGGCAACATGGGCAGCTTCAGCCTCCATAGTTTACATCACCAACTACATCCTTGTTGTCTACTACACAACTGGCAAGGTAGAAAAGACTAGAAACCTCTAAACTAAAGGGATAAACTTCACCCAGAATAAATACATCTAGCAAGCCAGATGTAAAAACACCAACAAAAAATTGCAAGTAATAACAAAAGATAAGAAGATATGGCACAGTTAAAGGAACAAGAAAAGCCTGCAGATGTCATAAAGGAGTTGAGACAACTAATCACAGATGTTCCAATATATCCCTTAATAAATTCAATGAAATGGCTAAAGAAATTAAGGATATTAAGAAGATATTGGATGAGCACAAAGAAGAACTTGCAAACACACATAAAAAGATAGCAGAACTTATGGGAATGAAAGGTGCAATAAATGAAATTAAAAATACACTGTAGAATTATAAAGCAGATTTGAGGAAGAAGAAAGGGTTAGGGAGCTTGAAGACATGGCCTCTGAAAGTGAACATACAAAAGAACAGATGAAGAAAAGAATGGAAAATTTGAACAGGTCTCAGGGAACTAAGTGATAGCAAGAGGTGTGCAAGCATACATGTCATGTGTGTCCCAGAAGAAGAGAAAGGAAAAGGGGCAGAAGGAATATTTGAAGAAATAATCGTTGAAAATTTCCAACCCTATTGAAGGACATAGATACCCATGTCCAAGAAGCACAACGTACTCCCATCTGAATAAATCTGAATAGACTAACTCTGAGACACATACTAATCAGAATGTCAAATGCTAAAGACAAAGAGAGAATTGTGAGAGCAGAAAGAAAAAAGAAATGCATAACCTATAAGGGATACCGAATAAGATAATTGCTGGTTTCTCATCTGAAACCATGGAAGCAAGAAGGCAGAGGTATGATATATTTAAGATACAGCAAGAATAAACTGCAAGCCAAGAATTTTATATCTGGCAAGACTGTCTTTCAAAAATGAGGGTGAGTTTAGAATATTTACAGGTAAACAAAAACTGAGATAGTTTATAACAAAAAGATCAGCTTTGCAGGAATTACTAAAGGGAATGTTAAAGCCTGAAAAGAAAAGGCAAGAGAGAGAAGCTTGGAGGACAGTCTAGAAATGGTCACTGTATCAGTAAGAGTAATTAAAATTGTCCAAAAATAAAATAACAGATAAAATGCAAAGATCAAAATGGCTGAAATAAGAATCGATTTACAGTAATAACTTTTAATGTTAATGGATTAAAATCCCAATCAAAAGACACACACTGGTGGAATGGATAAGAAAATATAAGCCATCTATATGATGTCTGCAAGAGACTCACATTAGCCCCAATGACACCAATAGATTGAAACTGAAAGGTTGGAAAAATATATTCCACACATACTGTATCCCCCCCAAAAAAAGCTGGGGTAGCTATACTTATATCATATGATATTGACTTTAAAAGCAAAACTGTTATTAGAGACAAGGAAGAACATTACATGTTAATGAAAGGAATGATTCACCATGAAGAAGTAAAAATCATAAATGCATATGTACCTAACCTAAATATTTTGTTGTTTTAGTTGCTATTGTAAATGAAATTTTTTCATTGGATGCCCCAAGATACATGAGGCAAACACTGGCAAAACTAAAGGGAGAAATAGAAATTTCTACAATAATGGTTGGAGACCACTCTCAGCATTGGGTAAAACACCTGTGCAGAGGATCAATAAAGAAACAGAGAGCTTGAATAATATGATAAATGAACTAAAACTAATAGACATATATAGAATACTGCGCACCAAAACAGCAGAATATACATTCTTTTCAAATGCTCATGGATCTTGCACAAAGATAGACCATATGTTGGGTCACAAAGCAGATCACAATAAATTTTAAAAACTTGAAATATTACAAAGCACTTTCTCTGATCATAATGGAATAAAGCTAGAAACCAACAAGCTGCAGAAAAAGGAAAAATTCAAATATATATGGAGATTAAAAAACACACAATCAGTGGGTTAAGGAGAAATTTCAAGAGAAATCAATAAATATCTCAAGATGAATGACAGTGAGAATACAAGATATCAGAACATATGGGATTCAGTGAAGGCAGTGTTGAGAGGAAATTTTATAGTCCTCAATGCTTACATTAAAAAAAGAAGAAACAGCAAAAATCAATGACCTAGCTACATAGCAGGAGGAAGTAGAAAAAGAACAGCAAACTAATCCCAAAAAAAGTAGAAGGAATAAAATAACAAAGATCAGAGCAGAAATAAATGAAATTGAGAACCACCACCACAACTAAAACAATAGAGAGAATTAACAAAACCAAAAGTTGGTTCTTCAATAAAATTAACAAAATCGACAAACCCTTAGCTAGGCTAAGAAAAAAAGAGAGAAGATGCAAATAAATAAAATAAAAAATAAAAACAGGAACATCGCTAATGACCCCACAGAAATAAGATACCCCATAAGAGGATATTATGAAGAACTTTATGCCAAAAACCTAGACAATATAGATGAAATGGAAAATCCAAGGAATATACAACCTACACTGACCCTAAAAGAAATAGAAGACCTCAACAAACCAATCACAACTAAAGAGAAGGAAACAGTCATCAAACAGCTACCAAAAATGAAAAGCCCAGGACAGACAATTTCACAGTTGAGTTCTACCAAGCATTCAAAGATTTAATACCAATCTTACTCAATCTTTTCCAAAAAATTGAACAAGAAGGAATGCTACCAACTCATTTTATGAAGCCAATATTACCCTAATACCAAAGCCAGAAAAAGATATTATGAACAAAGTAATTTGCAGACCCATTTCTCTAACAAATACAGATGCAAAAAATCTTCAATAAAATACTTGCTAATCAAATCCAACAACACATTAAAAGAATTATTAATCATGATCAAGTAGGTTTTATACCAGGCATGCAAGGTTGGTTCAACATAAGAAAATCAATCAACATAAAACACCACATTAATTAATCAAAGAAGAAAAAACATGATTTTATCAATTGATGCAGAAAAGGCATTTGACAAAATATAGCATCCTTTCTTGATAAAAATACTATAAAAAATAGGAATTGAAGGAAACTTTCTCAACATGATAAAGGCCATATATGAAAAACCCACAGCTAACATTGTACTCAATGGTGCAAGACTGAAAGATTCCCCATTGAGGTCAGGGACAAGACAAGGATGCCCATTGTCACCACTGTTGTTCAATATAGTGCTAGACGTTCTAAATAGAGCAATCAGGCAAGAAAAAGAAACAAAAGGCATCTAAATCAGAAAGTAAGAATTAAAACTTTCACTATTCACAGATGATATGATTGTACATCTAGATATTCCCGAAAAATCTACAGCAAAGCTGCTAGAGCTAGTAAGTGATTTCAGTAGTGTCAGGATACAAGATAAGCAAAAATCAGTGGTGTTTC
>JAQZBX010006886.1:0-33751 GCA_029593785.1 Cabassous unicinctus | reverse complement strand
GCAAGATAAGCAAAAATCAGTGGTGTTTCTATACACTAGTAATGCGCAATCTGAGGAGGAAGTCAGGGAAAAAATTCCATTTACAATAGCAACTAAAACAACA
Organism: Cabassous unicinctus; assembly: GCA_029593785.1. NCBI lineage: Eukaryota > Metazoa > Chordata > Mammalia > Cingulata > Chlamyphoridae > Cabassous > Cabassous unicinctus. The sequence goes on along the minus strand of JAQZBX010006886.1, from coordinate 33,648 downwards.
AAATATTTAGTAATAAACTTAAACAAGCATGTAAATCATGTATTCAGAAAACTATAATGCATTGCTAAAAGAAATAAAAAAAGACCTAAATAATTGGAAGAATATTCCATGCTCATGGAATGAAGACTAAATATCATTAAGATGTCAATTATACCAAAATTGATATACAGATTCAATACAATCCCAATAAAAATTCCACAGCATTTTTTAAACCAATGGAAAACACAGTTATCAAATTTATTTGGAAGGGTAAGTGGCTCCGAATAGCCAGAAACACCTTAAAAAGGAAAAGTGAAGTTGGAGGACTCACACTTCCAGACTTTAAAACATATTACTTGGCTACAGTGGTTAAAACAGCATAATACTGGCATAAAGATAGACACACAGACCAATGGAACCAAATTGATCGTTCAGAAACAGATTCTCACATCTATGGCCAAATGCTTTTGACAAGGCTGTCAAACCCACCCAGCTGGGAAAGAAAAGTTTATTAAGCAAATGTTGCTGGGAGAACTGGATAGTCATAGCCAAAAGGAAGAAAGAAGATGCCTCTCTCACACATTATAGAAAAATTAACTCAAAATGGATCAAAGACCTAAATATAAAAGCAAGTACAATAAAGCTGCTAGAAGAAAATATATGGAAACATCTTCAAGACATGGTGGTAGGCAGTGGATTCTGAAACCTTACACCAAAAACACGAACAATGAAACAAAACATGGATAAATGAGACATCCTCAAACTTAAACACTTCTGTAATTCAAAGGAATTCATCAAGAAGGTGAAAAGGCAGCCAGCTCAATGGGAGAAAATATTTGGAAACCACATATCCGATAAGGGTTTGATTTCCATTCTATATAAAGAGATTATACAACTCAACAATAAAATAACAAGCAATCCAATTTAAAAATGGATAGAGTTGATGGTAACACATTATAGTGAGTAGCAACTGGTTTATGCATTGGGTTGTGGCTGAAAAGGGTAGTCTGAAGAAGTAAATGTCAATTTAAAGAAAGCTAAAAAATAGTCTATGGACTGAATAACAGTGAATCCAGAGGTGGATGAGAATTGTGGTTGAGGGTAAAAATGCAAGAGTGTCCTTCTGTGAGCTAGAGTAGATGTACATCATTAATGCAGGGAGGTGGAAATGAGGAGAAACATGGGAAAATTACAGTTGGTGTGGCCTATAGACTGTGGTTAACAGCAATAGTATAATATTCTTGCATCAAAGCCAAAGATATACTGTGTTGATAATGGATGTTTTTGGAAAAAGTTTGCTAAATGTATGCTATGGACCATGGTTGGTGGTAATAGTCTGAAAATATTATTTCATATCTGTAACAAATGTTCCAGCACGGTGTGATGTGTTGGTGAAGAGGTGTTGTATAGAAATTCTACATATGTGTATGATTGTTTTGCAACTTCACAATCTCTGAAATAAAATATATTTTTAAAAAATAAGGAGGGTTGGGGGGAAAATACACCAAATGTAAGATAAGGACTATGATATTTTGATAATGCTCTTGTATAGTATGTTTCACAACAATGCATAGGGTTGGTGGAGGGGTTATGGATGATACCCCTGTATAATGTTATGTATGTTCATTTTGTAAGTTCACAATTGTTACTCTAAAATTATTGTTTATGCATGTTCATGTATGAATGATGTAGTTCAATAAAAATATATTAAAATATATTAGAATTTGGAAGATACATGGTCCCACAAAATATAAAGATGGTGGTTAACCGGCCCTAAAAGGGGGGAAGCTATGACATACTGGACCACAAGAGTGAGAAAGGCCAGTTTCCTTCAGAGGCTGCATCCTCCTAAAAGGTGATGGGAAACAGGAATCTTGCTTGAGTTATTTTGTGCTGTTGGTTGATTCTAGGGAGGGATTGACATAGACCTGCTGGGTTTGGGCATAAACTGTCAACCCCAGCTCCCACATCAGTGGTTAGGCTTAGGACAGCTAGGAAAGGTATGCAGAGATGCCCTGCTCTAGACTTAAACTCACAAAGACAGTATAGGCAATGACAAGACAGGTATATGGCAAGCAAAATAAAGACAGTTCTTAAGAGAGCCTTTCCTTTATCTTATAGGCCATTCAGTAATTACTTAGAAAATGAATTAAGCTTACCAGGACTTTTAACATATTCAATATCCCTCTGCATATGATCTAGAATAGAAAAGCTATCACTATAATCATCAGGCAAATATCTAGAATAAGGGAGATAAAACAACAGTATTTAATACTAATTAATGCACTAATTAATGCATAAGTTTCCCTTTTAGCTGCAATTTAATAGATCTAAGCCCCAGATTTGCAATGCCATACATGTTATATTTCCATGGGAGCAGTCCATAATGCCAATTGTATTTAAGTTCTATTTAAATCACTCTGGTGTTCATTGCTCCACTTGTTACACCCTTCACACAGCCAGCATGCTGCAGCACTGTTGATCCTAGAGAGAAACTAGGAGGTAAGTTTATTAGTCAGTCAAAGTGGTGCTGATGCAAAATATCAGAAATTGTTTGGTTTTTATAAAGGGTATTTTTTGGGGTAAAAGCTTACAGTCATAAGGCCTTAAACAGTCCAACTCAAAGTACCATAAGAGGTACTTTCTCACCCAGAGTCTGTTTCCACATCTTGATGCAAGATGGCAGGCAATATCTGTGAAGATTCAGTCTTCCTCCTCTTCCCAAGGCTCTGTGGCCCCAGGTTCTTCTTTTTTTTCAAAGATTTATTTTATTTATTCATTTACTTTATCCATTTTAATCCCCCCTCCCCCTTGCTTGCTGTTTTGTGTCCATTCACTAGGCAATTCTCTATCTGTTTCCTACCCTCTCTTCTCATCCTTCTCCTCAAGTCTTCACTGGGATTCAATCCTGGGCCTCTGATGTGGGAGAGAGGTATCCTGCCATCTGCACCACCTCAGTTCCTGGTTTTTCTGGGCATTTCATCTTGGCTTTCCCCTGTGTCTCTCTCCTGTTATGTCATCATCTTGATGCATGGCTTGGTGGGGCCTGGAACATGTGCGTGCAAGGCTTGGGGGCTAGCCCGTGAACATGGCCTGGTAGTTCACCCACACACAGGGCCTGGCAGCACACATGGCTTCTATATATTTTTTTTATTTTACTGGGAGGTCCCAGGGATTGAACCCAGGTCTCTCCATATGGCAGATGGACATCCAACCATTTGAGACACATCCTGCCTTCCCCCAGCTTCTTATATTCTAAGGCATAAGCTGGGATAAGTCTCATCTCTCTCTCCCAGGGATCATTCCTCTCCAGGCTCAGCTGCTTTTTTCTCTCTACAAGTTCAACTGTAGATTACCAGGCTCTCTTGTTTCCTGGGATCTCTGCCATGTCTATGGAGCCAACTGTATTCCTCTGTGTTCTTCTCCTGTGTGTTTACTTCCTGGGACTCCAGCTCAAAACTCCAGCATCAAAACTCCAACCACCCTTCTCTGTGGTAGAGTTTTTCTGTGAGTTGCCACCCACCAAAGGGGCTGGGACTCAACACCCTACTGACATGGTCCAATCAAAGCCCAAATCATAATTTAATCATGCCCAGAGGAACAAACCAGTTTTACAAACATAAACCAATATCTATTTTTGGAATTCATGAACAATGCCAAACTGCTACACTCCACCCTCTGAATTCCAAAAGTCATTACAATGTTCAAAAAAACCTTAAATCAGTATAATGCTAAGTAAAAAATCACATTACAATCAGTTAAAGAAATACATTTTTTCTTGGAGCAAAGTCCCATCTGGCTGCTGACCTCTGAAAATTAGCATTCAAGAAACCAGGGTCCAAGACATCAGATGTAAGATTTTCCCAAGTCTTTCATAAATAACTGCATTTTCAATCCTAATTTACATTTTCCAAGTTTAGTTAAGTTCTCAAATGGGGCACTATCATCTGGGGATTTGATTTCCAGAGACTTAGAATTTCCAGAATCAGTTTCTGGTTTCTTTGTGCCCAACAATTCAGTCCTCAGCTTATATCACTTTTCTAGCATTTTGCTATAAGCTGCAAGGAAAAGCCAACCCACATTATCTGAATTTGCTGTAGAAAGTTCTTCAGCTAAGTGCTGCTTGCCAGTTTCAAGTTCTGCCTTCAATAAAACATCAGGAGTTTACCTTGCTAAGTTCTCTGCAACTTTAATACATGGATCACCTTTCTTCCAGTTTCCAATAGGAGTTTCATCATTTACTTCTAAGGCACCAAAAAAGAAAAAAAAAAGTCTCTTCAAAGCACTCTGGGCCTTTTCTTTCAAACATCTCACAATTTCTCCAAAAAAATACCCCATCCCTATTTCTAAAATTGTTCCAGCATTTTGGTAATTGCAATAGCAGGACCCCACTCTCCGGTACCAAATTGTGTATTAGTCAGCCAATATGGTCCTCTTGCAAAATACCAGAAATCTATTGGTTTTTATAAAGGGTATTATTTGGTGATGTTTAGTCTTCCTATCCATGGCATTTTGGTAATTGCAAAAGCATGGCCCCACTCTCCAGTATCAAATTGTGTATTAGTCAGCCAATGTGATCCTCATGCAAAATTACAGAAATCTATGGGTTTTTATATAGGGTATTTATTTATTTGGGCTAGAAGCTTACAGTCACAATGCCCTAAACAGTCCAACTCAAGGTACCATAAGAGGTATTTTCTTGCCCAGAGTCTATTGCCACATGTTGACCCAAGATGTCAGGTGATATCTGTAAAGGTTCAGTCTTCCTCTTCTTCCCAAGGCTCTGTGGTTCCAACTACTTCCAATCTCAGCTGTAGGCTTGAATAAGTCTCATCTGTCACCCATGTATCATTCCTCTCTGTGCTCAGCTGCTCTGTTCTCTCCACAAGATCAGGTGTAGACTATCAGGCGATCTTGCTTCCTTGGACCTCTGATGTGTCTATGGAGCTGGCTCTATTACTGTGTTCTTCTCCTGCATATTTATTTCCCAGGGATCCAGCTAAAAGCTCCAGCATCAAAACTACAACCAAAATATATTTAAAATGAAGAATGAAGTTGGAGGACTCTCATTTCCTGACTATAAAGTATATTACTTATTTAAACTGGTACAAACCCCATGATACTGACATAAACATAAACATATTGATCAGTAGAATTGAATTGAGAGCTCAGAAATAAGCCCTTCATTTATAGTCAAGTGATTCTTAACAAAACTGTCAGTCCCACCCAGCTTGGTTAGAACAGTCTATTCAACAAATGGTACTGCAAGAACTATATATCAATAGCCAAAAGAAAAAAGGATTATGCCTATCTCAAACCATATTCAATAATTAACTCAAAATAGATAAAAGACCTCAATATAAGAGCTAGATCCATAAAGTTCCTAGTAGAAAATGTAGGGAAACAGCTTCAAGCTTTGGTGGCAGGTGGTGGTTTCTTAAAGCTTACACCCAATGCACGAGCAATGAAAGAAATAAAATATATATGGAACTTCCTTAAAATTAAACTCTCGTGCTTCCAATGATTTTGTTAAGAAAGTGAAAAGGCAGCCTACGCAAAGGAAGGCAATATTTTAAAACCACATATCCAATAAAGCTTAATTTCCATATTATATAAATGGATCATACAAGAAGTTAAAAGACAAGCAACATAATTTTAAAAAATGGCTAATGACCTGGATAGACATTTTTCCAAAAAGAAAATACAAATGGCTGAAGAGCACAGGAAAAGATGTTCAACATCACTAGCCCTAGCTATTAGGGAAACACAGATCAAAGCTATGAGACATCGTTTACATCGTCTAGAATGGCCATTATTTAAAACAAAAACAGAAAACTACAAGTGCTGGAGAGGATTGCAGAATTAGGAACATTCTTTCACAGTTGGTATCAATATTGAGTGGTGCAGCCTCTGTGGAAAATAGCATGACATTTCCATTGGAAGCTTAATATAGATCTGCCTTATGATCTGGCAATCCTGCTACTAAGAATATGCTCAGAAGTACTGAAAACAGGGGCACTAACAGATATTTGCACACAGATGTTCATAGCATTATTCACAATTGCTAAAAGATGAAAGCAACCCAAGTGTCTATCAACAAATGAATGGATAAACAAAATGTGGTATATGCATATGATGTGTTATATACCTAAGATGGAATACTATTCAGCTGTAAGAATAAATGAAGTTGTGATGCATAGAAGAACATGGTTGAAACTCGAAGACATTGTGTTGAGCGAAATAAGCCAGACAAAAAAGAAAAATATCACTAATATGATCTGAGTATGAGGAAAATTATAAAATTAAACTCTAGCATATAGGTTACTAGGAGATAGAATGAGGATGGAGAAGGGGGAGCTGATAAAATGTATGTTAAATTTTTAATAAGGATGATTGTAAATGTCTGAAAATGGTTAGAGTTAATGGTAACGCATTATAGTGAGTGTAAATAACACTGCTGATTATCAATGTGATTGAGGCTAAAAGGTGTAGTTGACAGACGCTAAGACCAGAATTACATTGTGTAGAGCTGCCTGAAAGTGGCATTTAAGTTTAATTTAAAATGAAATGCCAACCAATGTAAAGAAAAAAATAGAATTATAAAAATAATAATGTGGATTGATGAGACATACAAAAAATTGAAAAATGAAATTTACAAAAAATTCACATATATAACAGAAGATATCATTAAATTTTAAAAAATAAAATGAATTGTTGATTTTATCAGTAATAATAAATGAATATAAATAAGTCAAATATATTTGAAAAAATATGAAAATCAGAATGAACATATGGATAAAAGCCATTGAAAAGAGCCCCAAAGAAGAGTTTTTCAAGACACACACCCAATTTCAATGTTACCTAACTAAATAATAAATATTTATTACAAATGTAGTGAGCTCCCTTTACACTTATAAAATAATTTTTAAATTTTAATATAAAACAGTATATCTCAAGTTTGATTTTGAACTGAATTGCACCCAAATATCCTTACATAAACATACTTAATATATGCAGAAATATGTTTTGTTGTCTTACATCTAAAAAACTCATAAAATTTATGAAATATATAAAAATAAAAATTAATATACTTGGACACTTTTTTCAATTTTGCATATTTACCAAGAAAAATATTCATAGAAATTGGGAGTGCTATTCATATTACATATATATGTGCTTATGTGTATATATATATATATATACACACACACACACACACACACACACAGTATACATACATTTGAATGTACCTACATATATTTGTATGTAGATGATCTTTAAGTTTCCTAGGATGCTCAAGCAAATACAATGAAATCATTCAGTTAAACAATGGGAATGTATTCCCTCAAGGTACTGAGGCCTGGATTATGTCCAAATCAAGGAATCATCAAGGTCATGCATTCACCATGAAGACTGTGGTGTTCTGGACCTGGCTGCCTGCAAGCCTTGTCCTTAGATTTCCACATAGCAAGGCATATGGCAGTATGTCCTGATGTCTCCCTTCTCTTTTGGGTTCCATTATTTCACCTTCTGATATGTCCTGGTGTCTCCCTTCTCTTTTGGGTTCCATTATTTCACCTTCTGACTGACATCTCTGTGGCTTTCTCTCCCTCTTAGTCTGAATTTCATTCTCTTACACAGGACTTAAGTATGAAGATTAAGACACATTCTGACTGATTTAGGCTACACCTTAACCTGTAGTAACTTCATCATTTAATCCTAGTTATAATGGATTGGGACTTACCTGAATGGATCAGTATTAAGAATATGCTTTTACATACAGTTCCAAACTACTACAGATGTATATACAAACACACGTATGTACATGAACACATTTCTATATATAAAAAAATTGAATGGACTTAACAATGAATAGTATTTTAGTTGATTACTATATTTAATAGACTAAATTGCTTTAATTGGGTAAACATCATTAAATAATATAAGAATATGTGTGCTTTTAAATATTAGTTAAAAAGCATAATATCACTTCCAAAATAAAAGGTTGAGAACTCAGAAGAAAATGTATATTTGTGATTCCCACTAAAATAATACATTCAGAATTAAATGTTACCTTATGAATTGTAAAACTTAAATTACGAGCATTTTTACTAATGTTTAATTTTAAATTTTGCTATATTAAAATATTGCAATTTAGAAGAATAAGTGTAAAATTCAGCATAGTGTCTATGTTGCTATGGTTGAGCATTTTTCCTCTTCTCTAATAACAAAAGCCATTTATGATCTCTTTTGTTTGCTAACATCTGAAATTTTTGGGTGTCTTTTAATATAGAGCATTCTGCTTAATAATTCTGTGAAGCTCAAATGAGTTTCAGCAGGAAGTTGTGATATGATCCTTTATTATTTTACCAAAACCAGGTTGAAGGGATTTATTCATGAGCTGTCTCCAAGACAGGAAAAGTTGGGTTAATGTATGTTGTTATCTCTGTTATAATATCATTCTGTATATGAGATGTGACCTCTTGTTTCTTATTATCAGCAGATATCAATTTTAAAGTATCTTTACATTACCAGAAATTTTCTGAGGGCTCGAGCCACATCTCTGTTTCAAAGACTGTAGATGAGGGGGTTTGAGCATAGGAGTGACAATAGTGTAAAAGACAGACACTATTTCATCTTGCTCAGCACTGTGATAAGCTTTGGGGAGAAAATATTTGAAGATTGCTGTTCCATAGAAGAGAGACAGCACAATTATATGGGAAGAACAGGTTGCCAAAGCCTTTCTCAACCTTAAGTTTGATTCTAATTTCTAAACAGTAGAAAGTATCTGCCCATATGAGGCCATAATGGAAAATATAGCAATGAGGAGGAACACAACACTACTGACATAAAGCCCATTTTCATAAAGAGATGTATCAGCACAAACAAGTTTCAGGAGAGCTGGGATCTCACAAAAAATTTATGAATTTCTCGGGAGACACAGTACAGGAGATTCAGAGTATATATGACATGGGCCAAGGAATTGAAGAGAGCACCCAACCAGGTGACCAGCCACCATCAAGGCACAGACTGTATGGCGCATGAGAACTAAGTAACGAAGAGGGTGGCATATAGCCACCTAGCGGTCATAAGCCATGACTGCCAGAAGAAGACACTGTACCAGCAAAGGTCTTGAAGAGAATGAGTTGAGTTCCACAATAAATAAAGGAAATGGTATTCTTCCGAGACAGGTAATCAGCGGCTATGTGGGGACAAAAGTGTAGTTATGCAAGAGGTCCATTATTGAATATTGGTTGAGAAGGAAATACATAGGTGTATGGAGGCGAGAGTCCAACCAAATGAGAATCATCATCGTAATATTGCCAACAAGAGTCACAAGAAACATCAAGAGGATGAGAGGGAAGAGGATATTGGTGGCTTGTATGTGGTGAGATAACCCCAAGAGAACAAAATCATTTCCAGTGGTCTGATTAGTCTATCTTCCCATTCTCTCCCTTCTTATGCATTAACCTAGATAGAGTAAACAAAAATCTTTAGCCCCAACACACATTGGTCCCACCTTCATTTTACAGTGCTTTGTTTTCATTCCTATTCATAAACATATATATTTCATGTTTCAACTATTTTCAGTATTATTTCTTTATCACACAATTTTTCTCATTTCTATTGCAATGTCACAGCATGCTGTTTTAAAATAGTTTAACCAATATTTACCAAGTTATTACACTCTCAGTTTTTTAAGGGAATTCATTTTGACTCCTTGAAATTTCATAATTTTAATAAATAGAATTTTAATTAAAATATAGTATCCATACATGTCTCTATAATCCATTTCCTTGTATCTATAATCTGTTTATCAATATATCATAATTCTATCTCCCTATCTCTATATATCTCTATCTCTTAATGTCTCTATTTTTTACTTATCTATATTTTTATCACTTTATATCAATATAACCCTCACAGACATTTAAAGACATTTCATGGTTTTGCTTAGTCCTCTTTTGCAAGAAGTAAAGAATACATAAATGGGATAGTAGTCATAAGGAATATTATAAACATGTATGTGAAATATAGCTGTTTCACTTATGGCATATTAACTTTATAACAGTTCTTCAAAGAATTACTTTTCTTGTTTTCCAAATGCAAGTTTGGTTTTCAGAGAAATCAAGTAATATTTCATATATAAACAGAGCAGTTAATGAACAAGTATCATAATCACATCTAAATGTTTCCAAGTTCTCTATTCCTTTTCATTTTACATTATGTGGCCTCTAAAGAATAATTTTGCATAAGTGTTCTTTATTTTGAAATCAAATGGGTGAATTTTTCTTTACTTTTTAATAACTTGATAGCTGAAAACTTAAGACAATCCAAATTAGAACAGTAGAAGACCACTCTCAAACAAGATGCCTGCTGGGTGATATTCAGTAATTTGTCTCTACATTCTTAGAAGAGAGTTGATGATATGACAAATTACAAAAACAATGGAAACAGACAGAAAGCAAATATGGCTAAGCAAAAAAAGCAAAAGAAATTTCTATTATTGATATAATTTAGCCTGAGGGATTGGTTATGTCTTTTATTTCTGTTTTATCCCATATAGCTCTGTGCGAAAGGAAATAAAGTATATCTTGTACAAAGAGTGACAACCTGGTCTAAAGGGGGCACATAGAGAGAGCTTCAATTAGCTCTTATGCTATTTTGCTGACAAAAGAAGGAAGTGAGTAGATGGGTTAATTTTGGTAATGTGCATGCATTACATTGTTCAAGATGTCCCTCAAAAAATGGTTCATTTTAAAATGCAACATCTGTAATAACATGAAGAAATATATTTAACTCAACACAGCTGAAGACTAGTCTCTTTCTTGGAAAAGTGTAGTCAAAGTCATTGGATGCCTCATTCTTTAGTGACTTGCTTCTTATGGTGGAAGCATTCCCATTTATTATGATGTTCTGTCTAGGAAATTTCATACAATTCCATATAACTGACATTATCCCCATATCAAGTACAAACTTTTCATTATAAGAATACTGCATTGCATTATATATGTTTATTTCAAAGGGTGTAAGCATATATGTCTGCTACTAGTTCTCCAAAAATTATTTGCAGAAAAAAATTAACTGATCAGAAGAAGTAGTTCAAAACACTGTACATTCATTACTTTGGCTTAGTCCCATGGAAACTTTTCACTGCTAAAAATATATGAGTTCTGAATTGTATTTTAATATTGAAATATTTTACTTCAAAATTAGTTTTTACAAATTCTAGTAAAAGACTAAAATGTAAAGTGTAATATTTAAAAAATAACAATATGCATGTCTATTTCAGAGTGTTTTTTCCTGTTGTCTGTTAGAAATTGAGTATTTAATTTACTAATGCATTTCTTCCAAGTCAATTCAAAGGAAAAAAACATTGATTCAGGATTTATTTGGAATTTCTCCTATATTGTGTCTTTCTAATGGTATATTTGAAATTGGTTGCCTTTGGTATCAAAGTAAAAAAGGGTAAAAGTAACAGTGTTTCAGTTTAAAAATCAAACCAACAGCAAAACAAAGAAATAGGACATTCTAAATCAGCAGTACCCATGCCAACTAAAGATATGCAGATATAAACTAGGAAAGATATAAGGAATATATAATTGTTAATATTTAAAAGGCTTTCTTGCTATATACTTAATCATCCTTTAGTGTGATGTTCTTCCTTCCACAATCTGGTTTTACAGAACCATGCAGACACTTTTCACAGTCAAAAATAATTTTCATTTTGATTATTTCAAATTGCCTATTATTCTTTCTTTACTAACAAAAATAACTTTATATATGATTCCCTACAGTGACAAGCTTTTAGGAAATGAACATTTTGTTTTTGTTAATGGCACTAAAGTGCAAATCCATATGTAAGGAGGTAGACATATTCACACACTGTGCTTTTAGCATGAACATAAAATATTACTTTACATTTTCAATTGATTTTCACAAATGATATTTTACATAATGATTCATAATATGGTGAAAACACTCTTTTTCTTACAATTTATTATTTAAGTAGTACTTATTAATACCTTTTAAAACAAAGTAGGCTTTAATCTGAAGAATTGACTTACTCATTTTAAGTAACTAGTAGGATCTTAGAATATGAATGGCTCAAAGTCCTACCCATCTTTATTTCAACTAGATAAGTTGTACTTTAAAAATTTCTATGTATAATAAATCTATCAAATAACTTTTCATTCATGCTTAAATACTCCAGGGAGTGAAAAATCTATTTTTGCTTAATGTGTTTTTCCCCATGTAAATATATAATATTATTATGGGATTTTTGCAATTTAATATAGTCAAAATTATCACTACAGAGACAAATAAATATATCAATTCATTAATATAAAACTCTTGAACTCTCTCTTTTAAATATATTCAAGATTATATATTAATGTTATATTGCTATTATACAAATACTGTTTGAGACAATGTTTGTTCTCTTGTTATTAAAGAATCTCTGAAGGAAGTGTAGTATCAGATACATGGCAAATAAAAATATAAACTGGTATTTAAGAGCTGATCAGTTTCACTTATATTTATGCTGACAAAGATTAGAATTTATAATCATATAAGATTACTTTTAGCTGTATTGCAAAACAAGTTTGATAATGTTAAATGAAGTAATTATGAAAGAATATGATTATCATACCTGTTATTTAACTGAAATTTTTTAGCTTAAATGTAAAACCTAGATATAGACTAACTTTTCTTTTATATATTTCCTCAAGACATCAATGGAGATCTATTTATGTAAAAGTTAGTGTTGTACAGAAATGTATCCAGAAAGATTCTTCATCCTATGCTTTCAGAGCTCTATCGTACCAATGAACTAAGGAAGTCAAATACAACAAGAAATACTCTACTTCAGAGGTTTGGGCCAATTCATCATACTATCTGTACTATCCTCAGAGAAAATGTCCCTTGTCTGCCCTGTATTCTCTTAGGTTGGCCAAGCACAATTATTACATTGTCCTTCAAATGTTCAAATTAAGTGTTTTCTCTTTGTAACAAGGAAACAAAAATATCAATCAGCCCCATACTCATTTATTTACCAGCTAGCTCAATCTGAAAACTTGAAAATTGCTTTGGTCAAATCCCAGGGCAGAATTCAACAGCTGTGGCCTTTGTTCCAGAGTGAGTGGATTTCCTCCCTGGCTTCACCACTTTTAGTGACTTAAAACATGTTACTAAACTTTTATTCCCTCTGGTTGTTCATCTACAAAATTGAGATGATAAGAGCATGCATTTTATAGGATTTTGTAAGTATAAAGAAAATTGAATAATGCAAATCTCATGTGGCAAAGTCCCAGGTGCATGGGAGTACAACAGGTGCATGGGAGATCACCAATTACCAATCTGATCTTTTCAATGGACCTTTAATTTGCCTTCAGTTTTTCATTATAACGATTTATTTCACAAGCATCATGCTTGGCCACTTCTTCCTGAAGACAGAGACAGTAGATGCTCAAGGGATATACCTTGAAGCATTAATCATAGAATATATATAAACCTCTTGAATGTCTCTGGATAATGCTGTTTCCTCTTCAAATAAGTTTACCTTCTAAGCAGTAGTGTATAGTCATTGCCATTTCTCCACATTATGTTCAAAGCTTGATAATGTCAGTATTTGAAAGTTTTGTCAGATGAATGTAAAGAGATAACAAATTAGGACTTTAATGTTGAATTTCCCCAGTTACCTGTGATTTGACAAATCATTTAGGTATTTGCCTTCTGGATGATTTGCCATAAATCACTCATACACTTTATCTTCTTCTAAATAATTTTTGATATTGCTTATATATTATGAAGAATGATTATTTATGTATTTTGTGAAAGCATTTTCTGAGACTGTGTTTTATTTTTCTAAACTGTTAATTGTGGGTTTATCTTATGTAATATTTTAAAAATTTATACAGTTAAATTTACCAATAATTGCATCTAGGGCATTATTATTGCGGGCTGGTTTTTTAAAATAAATTTCTCTGAGCCTGTCATAAAGTAATATTTCCATTTGTTTTCTTTTCAGTGTTTAGGTTTTTAAAACATCCGAATTTTATTTTTGTGCATGGAGGGAAGCAGAGGTATTTTTAGTATGTATGTATGTATGTATATAATGATATACATATATATCATTCTAATTCTACCACCATCAATTTTCTTCTCTCTTTCCTCCTTTTCCACTGTTATGTGATGCATACTCTGTTATGTTTTGTCCCCATCCATTACTGGGCTGTTTCCTTTTCCCTTGGAGCTTTTGCTATCATTTAACAACAATACTTTTTAAATGACTGTAACATTATAGATATGGTATCTATTGAACTTTTAATCAAAATTCTGGTTCTTTAAAATTATATTTTATTGTCATGGTTCTTAAAGTTTGCATATGAATTTCAAACAAAAAACTTAAATCTATATTAAATGATTTAAGGTTTTGAATGAAATTTCACTGAACTGAAGATAACTTCTTCAGAGAATTGATACATTATTGACACTTCTCATTGTACATACTGTATACCCCAATTATTCTCATCTCTTTGTTATTCTTAAATAATTTTTAAAACTATTTCTTCAAAATCAATATTTTCCCTCTTAGTTGGGAGATATCCATGTATACTTTATATTTCACAATGTGTAAATCTCTTTTTTCAAAAGACAATTCAAAGTAGAGTTTGCAAGTAAACATTTTTGGGGGGACACCAAAAGTATTCCACAATATTGAGGCTGGATCATTTGCAAGAATGGAAGATTCTTCAGAATTCCACGGAATGCGTCTGATTGTTAGGACATAAGAGGAATTTACCTTGACTCATTGATTAGATGACAGCTTTTCTGTTTTACAGGGACAGATATAGGGAAGGGGGGCTTTATTTTTATATTGTATCAAATGTAAAGAACAAGGAGTTTGATTGGGTATCTGGATCAGCTGCCTTGGTGGGGATTTCAGATTACAAAGATATTAAGAAGTAGTGCATGAGATTTGGGTGCAGCTTTGAGGGGTTCCTGGAAGCTTTCTGTATATAATTTTATCATTTTATCATTTTTAAATCAAGGAATCTCCCTTGGCCATTTTTCTCCACAGTTTTGAATTTTTTCACATCTTTTTAAAATACATTTTTTATTTAATCAATTCTTTATATTACATAAATATTACATAAAAAATATAGGGGATTCCCAAATGTCCCGGCCCTCCCACAATTTCCCACATTAACAACATCCTTCATTAGTGTGGTACATTTGTTACAACTGATGAATATATATTGGAGCATTGCCACTAAGTGTGAATTACAGATAACATTATAGTTAACACTCTGTCGTGTACAATTTTGTAAGTTATGACAAAATATATAATGGCCTGTATCTATCATTGCAATGTCATTCAGGACAATTCCAATGTCCTGAGAATGCCCCCTTTGCACTTTTTTTTCCCTCTCCCTCCCCTCAGAACCTCTGGTGACCACTGCCTCCACAAAAAAGATAAAAGTTCTTCCATTGATAGAATAGCAATAAGTCTATAGTGGAATAACTGTAGTTCTACTCTAGTCCATCATTCATTCCACAATCTTGAGGATTCTAGGATGGTGATGCCCACTCCACCTCTAACTGAGAGGGGCCTTAGATCCCATGGGGCAGATTGATGAGACTATCTTGCCTGCAGTTGTGGACTCTCTCTATTCCTTGGTCAGTCTCTTGCAGAGAAATTTTTGCAGTGGCTTTTCATAGTATTATTAAACTTGCACGTCAATCCTCTGTTTTCATGTAAACTTCAGGTAAGGTTTGAGTTTTGGTTAAATTCAAGTGAAACATTTTTTAAAAGAACACTTGAAAGATGGTGTATTCTGTTAAACAAAACATATCAGGAGACACATAATGACAGGTGGTTTAGTTATTATTGATACTAATTTTGATTACATATTTAGGGAGGTAATCATCAATCTTCCCCATTGTAAATATAGGGAATGTAATTCAGGTTTGAAATCATGTCAGTATGAGAATATCTCATACCCTACAACACTTTCCTTAATGATTTATAGCATCCTTTGCTGATTGTTGCTTGCATTGATTATTTAATAAGTAATTAGAAATGAGACTTTTCACATTACATAATTCATTCTATATTTACTAGTGCTGATCTTTGAAAGAAAAAATAAAACAATTTTTCAGTATTTCCCCAAGTAAACACACATTATCAAAATGAGGTCATTGAAAACTCTCCAGGTATGTCTCATAAAGAGTAGAATTTTAAATATTAAATAAACATCATTTTAGGAATGCAAATTTAAGGGAAACAGTCCATAAATCTCTTCTGACAATTCTTAATTTAACTCAGCAATACGTACTCATCCAAAATATCTAAGTATATTTTTCAGCTCTCTTTCTTAATATGAAACAATAAATAATTTTGTGATTTTCTATGGGTCCTCTGGAAAGACTTAAATATAATTTTCCATGTAACAGATATCTTGAAAATATTTAATTTTCTTTTATTTTTAGGATCTGGTTTTGGAGTGCAAAAAATCAATATTTCTCAAAAGATATTTGGAGACATGATTAAACAAGATTACATGTGATGGATAAACAGTAACTGCCCATCTATTTAATCCAACTGACAAAAAAATTGGTGACAAGAATGAAAAAGAAGACATTAGTCAGAAAAACTTAAGGTCAAAGACTGGCACTATACGACTTCATGACTTACAATAAAGTTTGTTAAAATGTCAAAATGGGATGATAATAGTGAAAGAAAAGACAAAATGATGTGCCCAAATTAGATAAATATAGTAAATATCACTGTAACAAAGCCACCCAATGGGAAAATTAAAATCCTCCCTCAAAATGGTGTTGGAACAACTGGACTTGCACATAAAAAGAAATTAGTTTAGAAACAGACCCTGCATCTTTCACAAAACTTAACACAAAATGGATCATGGAACTAATGTAAAATGTAAAGCTATAAAAATTCTAGAAGATAACATAGGAAAATTATTGGTGACCTTGAGTTTAGTGATGAATTTATAGATACAACAACAAAGTGTAATTTATGAAAAAATAGATAATTTGGAGTTGATGAAAATTAAAAACTGCCCTTTGAAAATCTCTGTTAATATAATGAAAATGCAAGGTATAGACTGTGATGAAATACTTGCAAAAAACATATGTGATATAGTTCATATATTGATAATATATGAGGAATACTTAACTTTCTACAATAAGGAAACAAATAACCCAATAACAAAATGGACAAAAGTTCTGAACAGCTACCTCTCTAAAGAAAATATACTGATGGAAAATTATCATATGAGAATATATTCAATATCATATGTAATTAGAGAACTGCAAATTAAACAAAAATGAGACACCATACACACCTATTAGAAAGGGTAAAATCCAAAGAACTGTTAATCCAAATGTTGGCAAGAATGTGGAGCAATAGGTAGACTCATTCACTGCTGGTGACACAGCCACTTTGGAAGACAGTCTGGAAGTTTCTTACAAAGCTCAACGTGGTTTACCATGCAATCCAGCAATTGTGCTCCTGGGTAGTTATTCAAATGAGTGAGGGCATATGTCCCAACAGAAATATGCAGCTTTATTCATAATTGCCAAAAGATATAAGCAAAAAAGATGCCTTATTATGTGTGAATGCATTAAAAACTGTGATATAACCACAGAGAGGAGTATTATTCAGCCATAAAAGATTAGTGTTATCAAACTATGAAAATACATGGAGGAAATATAAATACATATTGCTATGCGAAAGAAGTCAGTCTGAAAAAGTCACATATTGCTTGATTCCAATTATATAACATTCTGGAAAAGACAAAACTATAGATACATTAAAGATCAGTGGTTGTCAAAAATTAGTTTTACTGCAGTATGATGAATTGTTGGAACACAGGAAGTTTTAAGGGCAGCGAAACTTTTCTGTGTGATACTGTAATGGTGGAAATATTACATTTTAACTTTGTCAATATCCATATAATTGTATAATACAAGAGTGAATCCTAATATAAACTATAGAATTAGTTAATAATAATAGTATATTAATATTGCTCCATCAATTACAACAAATAACCCATACCAATGCACAATATTAATAATAGGAGAAACTGGATGTTCAGGCTGAGGTGATTTCAGGGAATTATCTCTACTTTCTGAATAATTTTCCTGTAAACCTAATAAAGCTCTAAAAACTAAAGTGTTTTGTCCATTTTGTTATTGGGATATTTGTTTCCTATATATATATATATGACTTTAGTTTTATATATGACAAAAACCCTTAGTAACATTTTTTTTCTCTTCATATAACTAAAGCCACAGCAAAGTCATTAATTATTATAATCATATAATAATTATATAACTAATTATTATATAGTAAATAATTAGTTACTATTAGCACAGTAACTAATTCCAGTAAAATAGAGAATCTCTAGGTAGATTATATAGAAGATAAAGAAGAAGATTTCACATTTAAATTTCATTGAATAAACCAAAGAAGAAAGGCCATTACAATTGTAACATGTAATATCAACACATTTCAAAGCTTCTTTAAAGAATCAGATAATAAAATAAAGCAAAATTAAGCTCACGTATGGAAAGATAAAGTCTTTTCTGCATACCAGACATGATGACATACAGGCACACACAGGTCTTATATTGTCAAACCACTGGTCTTTCAGGAAATCTTAGTGACTTGGCTGAGTATTAACCATTTATGAGAACTTGATTCAGCTGCATCTTTCTCCATAATTTTGCCTCTCCTTTAGGTTTCCCTCATGAGTTTTTTTTAATGGAGCTTTGTAAACCTGTATAGAGCCCTTAGCCTATTGCATTTTTTTGCTTGTTTCTTTCTGTACTTCATCATTAGGCAGTCAAAACCTGCAGGGAATTTATGAATGAATTTTATCTTGGGAGCATAAAAACTTTTCATGGTGCTACACCGATTGAGCCAACTCAATAATATTTTTTCATTAATGAAATGAATCATTCAATATAATCTATGAATTAAATACATAAAATGACTTGATAAATATTAAAAATGAAAACTTGATGAAAAACAAAACCACTTATTTCAAAGGAACATATCACCGAGATCATAGAGGGAGAGATGCTTTTTCTTAGAAGAGCACAAATGAGGATCATGACACCAATGTGTTAGTTACATTTATCTAATCTCTGAAGCAGTCACTTCAGTTCAAGTGTATTCATTTTTTCAGGGCACAAATATAAATGTGTCCACTGGCATCTCTTATCAGGTTTCCCATAGTTTATTAGGTAATTTAGGATAAAATTAATTGTGATCTAAAATGCCTTATATCACTGAAAGTCTCTTGAAAATACTAAAATGCAGTGACCCTCTTAATTATATATATTTTGATAGCAACCTCATCAGAGCCCATTTCATGTCCTTGTTCCTCAAGCTGTAAATTACAGGGTTGAGGATTGGAGGTAGCACAGTGTAGAGGATAGAAAGCAGCTTGTTAATAACTGAGGGTGTATTTGAAGATGGCTTCAGATTAACAAAACAGGCAGTTATGATAAAAACAGTAAAAACTGTGAGGTGGGGGAAGCATGTGGAGAAAGCTTTTGACTGACCTACTGTGGTAGGAATCTTCAGCACAGTGGAAAAAATATAAATGTAGGAGATTGTAATACAAGTGAAGCAAGACACACCTAAACACATAACAATCCCTAAACTTGCATAAACTCCTGCTAGCGTTTCAGAACAGGAAATCCTTAAAAATGAGGGAATATCACAGAAAAACTGTGGGAACACATTGAAGCCACAAAAGGACATGGAAAATGTTGCAGCTGTGTTCAGCCCCCCAAAGAGTGCACCAATGGCCCAGGAAGCACTGGCCATCAGCATACAAGTGCTGTCATTCATGATGAACTCATAGTACAAAGGATAGGAGATGGCTACATAGCAGTCATAGGACATGCTGTGGGGACAAATGTCTCACCTGCTGAGAAAGATGTCATTAATAATAGCTGGAAAGCACATCCTAAAAAGGAAATGGAATAGTTGTGATTTAGACTGTTGACAATGAGCTTCGGAATTGGAACTGACACAAGGAAGACATCAACAGAAGACAAGTTCTTCAGGAAGAAGTACATGGGTGTATGAAGTTCCAGATGTAGGGTAATGAGAGTGATGATGAGGATGTTACACATTAGAGCTGTCAGGTAAATCACTAGGAAGAACACACCATGTAAAACCTGCAATTCCAGGACTTCAGAAAATCCCTTCAGGAGGAATACTGATACCAAGGTGACATGGCTATGCTAGTACGTTCTCTTCATTTTCTGGCAAGCTGAGGAGATACACAAAAACACAAAATTAATCTACACCACATAACAGGAATCATAGTGATAGAGGGAAAAATTACATTGAAAAAGAGCAATGTAATAGACTCTCAAACATAAGTACTACTGCAGATTTCTCTAAAAAATTATTTCTTTATTTTTTAAGGAGAAGGGTTTTCATTGGTATGGTAGGAAATTAGTTAGTATTTACAGGTGTGTCAGATGTTTATATAGCTTCAACCTCAACTTCCTAGGGGATTGATATAACTTGACTAATGAAGCAGTTTTCTCTACTCAGAGGGGTCTGTGCATTACACTATATTTATGACAAAAATCATGAAAGATTCTTTTTCTTTTGGAAAAATAATCCAAAGATTTATGTCTTTAAACTGTGATAGTATCCCTAATACACAACAACAGGAATAAACAATACCAATAATCATATATTGTTATGATCATGAACTCAAATGTTTATTGAATAATCTAATATAGGTAAATAAGTGTTTTATCCTGATGGACAAAGGAAAGATAAGATAAAGAAAGATTCTAAGTATAATATTTGTATTATGATAAGGTCATTCAATTCAAATATCTTGAACATCTCATTTAGTATGAGGAGGAAACAATTGAATTATCTCTCAAAATTCCATATCTATTAATATGTATACTAGACCCCCATTACATGGGGGCTGCCTGGTAATACGATTTGTTTATAGACAGTACTTGAGAGGCCATTGTGAAAAAATAGCTTCCCTATCCTGCCTATGTATTCTTCATCTGGTTATGCTTTCTGCAGTATATTTTTAATACTTTCAATTATTGTTTTTATGTGTACAACATATTATCACTAGATTTTTAGTTACTGGTGCAGAGTTATTTATTTATTTGTTTTAAAATGTGATGAAATGCCACATATATATCTGAAAATAATCTAGATGGTAGAATTAAACAGTAAAGATTGTTTTCTGGGAGTTTGCATTCATTGGGAGGCAGATGTTGAAGTGTATATAAAATAACAAATAAGAATAACTTCGGGTGTTAACAGTTGCTATTAAGATAATAAAAGAGAGTATTTCTTTAGAGATTAACTGGATGCAAGTTTGAGATTGGGGTTGGAAAGGGATCTTTCTGGGAGTAACTTAAAGGATGGAATATAAATGAAGAAAAAGAGCCTACAGACCAAAGAATTGAGTACTGAATGCTTTAGGAAACACATGAACATTTACAACTGAGAAAATGAAAGTGAAGGCAATGGGCATTTGGATAAAATGTGAAACATCAGTATGTAATGAACTTGGAGCATACCTGATGTTGAGAGAATTCTACAAATTGTCAGTTTGGAAGACTGGAGAAATTGGCAGTTAAATTTCATTATTTTTGTTGTCTGCCTTAAATTGCCTTATATCTACAAGATTTTTTTACTTGTTGAGAAACAGATGGCATTTTAAGATTTTACCAACAGAAATTTGAAATTCACACCTTAAAATAATTCTGCAACCACCTGGACAAAGAATTATTTACCAGATGTCCTTAAGAAGAAAATCCCAACAATTGCACTGGAGTATGGAAATTTTTCTTCTCTACTGAAGAGTTTATATATACCAGTTGATGACCTTAGAATAAAACAGAGCACCTAGTTCTTCTGGAACTTTTCTGGCATTAAGAAATAAAGTTGTATTTCAAGGTTTCTGATAAAAGGCACAGTAGTTTATGCTAAGCTGTGACAGATTCCTCTCATTGACTGATACATTTTTAAGACGTAGAAAAAGTCATTTGTCTTCATTTTATTTCAAATTTGATGTCAATTGTAACATTGTATACTGAAAATGACTGCAGCCAATTACTTTTTAAGACACAGGTCTAATCCCTTTGGATTTCCCCAAAGAGTTATATCTCAGAAGTGTACTGAATATACTGATTAATTAGTTAGCTCTTAAGACTACTGTTATTATAATCACTGGTGTTTTCCATGGGCAGAATTGCTCAGACCCCAGAAAACATTCTGGAATTCACCATGGTGGTTATGCCTCAGTCTACTACCACAGTAATAATGGAGTACTTAAATGATCCCTTAATTCCAACTGTCATAGAGTTGTAGGCTGTAGGTCAATTGTTAGTAAACTTTAATATAGGTAATATTACTTGGACATTTTGCTAAAAATAAAGATTCTTGTCAAATATTCTTAATGTTTTTGACTCAGGGAGATCAAGAATATGCATTTATTCAATAAAGTCTGTGATTCATTTTTAACCTTTTAATTGTAGTTTATCACTCATACCTGAACATCCCTAAACAATAAGTGTATAGCATAAGTTGTGAAATTTCTATGCAAACATGCATACCATCATACTGGGCTCCCATACATTACTCCAGCACCAACACATTGCATTGTTGAGAAACAATTGTTACTATGAAAAAGCATCATCAAAACATGGCTACCAACTATAGCCAATATCTTATATTTGGTATATTTTCCCCCTAACCCACCGGTTATTGACACCCTGTATTAGTATTAAATACTTTTTATAGTCCATGAGAGAACCTTCTCATATTTATTTGGTTAACCACCGACCATCTTCCACCACAAGATTCATTGTGTTATAGAGTCCTATAATTTGTACAATCCATTCAAAGTGTACACTCAGTGGCTTTCATATTCATCACAGAGTTGTGTTTTCCTCACCTCAGTCAATTTTAGAATTTTTTTATTATTCCAAAATAAAAAATCCCATATCCTCTTAATCTCCTGAAATTGATCCATAGAATTGATATAAAATCATCTTTGCCATTGTGCATTGTGATTCAGGTTTTCATTATGTTTTGAGAAACCATACATAAAACTAGAATCATCTAACATGTAAAACAAAATAAACCTTATGCCATAGTATTTCACTGTAGAGTGATGAAACTGAAATAATTGTTAAAAACAGGATTGTAAAAATTCAGAAGTGTTTTCCTTTCCTCTATATTAGATAAATATGTTTTATTAAATTCTTCCAAAATAATTTTGGTAACAGGAGATATAGCAGGAAAATCCCGTTTGTCTATTATGTAGTCTCTCAAAATATTTTAATTAAAACTTGATCTCTCTTCCATGAAGAATTAATAGTATGATTTTCAGTGTGGGGAATTCAACAAGATTTTTGATAGTCACATTTGTGGTGTATTACTATGCTTATATATTATTAATCTTGAAATATTGAATGTTTGTCAAATTATAAATTGGCAAATAGAGTTTCAGTTACGAAAATAAGCTAATATAAACAAAAGTCAAATGAGCAGTTTTGTTTTAGGGGTTATAGGCTTTTACTCTGTAAGAACAATAAGCTCTTAAAATTTTGCTTAAAATAATCCACATTGCATGGAAAAAATAAGGTAATTCATTTAAAATGTTTACAACAATTTAGGAAAAAAATGGTTGAATTAATTGATAAAACATCAGGTTTTATTCCAGAAGGAATATCATAAATAAATATGGCTGTTCTTTAGTTTTGCAACAAAATTACCTTCCTTAGTCAAGCAGTTCTGGTAGATTTGTTTCATGTTATGAAGTCCCTATAAGTGTCAGGTGTTGCAATAGAGTTGTTAAAACCAAAGCTTTTCTTAACCATATAATTTAAATTATTTTATTTTGAAAGATGCTTTAGATTACATAAATATTACATAAAAAATATAAAGGATTCCCATATGTCCCACTCCATCCCACACCTTCCTACCTTAACAACATCCTTCATTGGTGTGGTACATTTCTTATAAATGATGAACACATATTGAAGCATTACTACCAACCATGGACTAAAGTTTACATTATACTTAACACTCTGACCTGCACAATTTTGTAAGTTATGACAACATATACAATGGCCTGTAACTGTCACTCAAGTATCACTCATGAAAATACTCCAGGAAGTGTAGAAAATTATTCAATTTAACACCACATATGTGTCTACACCAGGACTCAAATTCAATCACTTAAAATGCAAAGCACAATGTTCTTACCTATTAAGCAGAATACTTACATCTCAAGGTTCAGTCTCCACCTGAAAGTCAAAATAACACCTGTTATCTAAGTTTCATCCCCCAATGTCTATCTGTTAGACCTCCAGTGATTAAAGCATCATTTTTAAGTAAGGAGTGAAGGTAAGATTTTGGAAACAAGTAATATTGTAAAGCTCATGTTCATGGAAAATCTTTTTGCAGAAATCACTTTCCTATGTTGATATGCTTCAGCATTAGTAGGGTTCCATGAATTGAAGATATTTGATTCATAATGCTAGAATCTCATCATTTCAGTCAAACAAGTTCAAAGTATTCATTAATTTTAATAGATTTACCAGAGGAATCAGAAAGTCTAGGAAGAAAGTCTTATTGACTACTCTGAGAAGGAGCACACATATATACTTTAGAAGGCAATGACTCACATAAATTATAAACATGTTGATTTGGTATTAAATATGACAAAATATAATTTGCAATGATTGCAAAATGTACGTAATTTATAGTTGATTTTTTTTTGTACACTAACATCCCTTACTTTTGAAAATTTTGATGTAATTTCAAACTTACAGAAAATCTGCAAGGTTATTAAAAGAACTTTCAAATAATGTTTACCTGAATCCTTAATTTTTAATATCAGACAACAGTTCAGGAGTCACAATTGGGAAATTGAATACTGATACATTATTTTGTCTATTTTTATATACATATTCCATTTTAAAAATTTGTACCAGTAATGCCATTTATAGTATTCCCCAATTCCATGTCAGGGTTCATTCCAGCATCAATATTGTGCTTAGCTGATGAGTTCATTTATTCCCTTATAACCAGGTTTCAGTGTTTCTTTATTTTTTATGGCACTGATATTATTTTAGGAACATAGGACAGTTATTGGAGGAAATCTACCCTCATTTGTGGCTTTTCTATTATTTCCTCATAATTAGATGACATTAGCATTCTTGGCCATGAATAATACATGAAGATCACAATCAGTGATACTCAATTATCAATTGGTTTATCATCTCTTCAATGGAAATTAAGCCATTACTCTTTTCTGTTTTTTATTTTTGTGCCAATTTGGAGAAACATTGCAAAAGTTATCTGTGGGATTAGCATCTGTGAATAAAAATGAAGAAAACGTAATTGGTATTTAAAAAAAATATTCGATCTAGATGTGATCATTGTTCCCCTGTTTTCATTGATTCTTGATCTATTTATTCAATAGCAATGTTCATACAATGACTTCATACTGATGATTTTCAGGTGCTTCCTTGCCTTCACTTTTTTCATTGCTACATACTAGAAACTGTATCTTAAAAGTATGAATATATTTACTAATTTTCATAACCGTTAAATACACATAACACAGTTTTAGAATTTTAATAACCATACCACCATGATATAGACCTATTAAAACAATTGAAGATTTATTTGGAGTTCTTTTCTTACCCTTAGACTGAGAAGGTATTTTGAACTTAATCTTCTCAATTTATGTTAAATGTTTTTTATTAAATGGGTATGGTTTTAATTGAAATGTAGTTATTCTGTTGAGATTACAAACACATCCTTCACCTATCCAAGTTTGAGTATACTTGATTAAAACTAAGGTTTAACATGTTTAAGAGGGAAAACTGAGTGAGATCATCTGAAGGTTTTTTGGTTGCACCTATCTTTGCATGGAAAACTACTAAAGCATTTTCTTGGTAATCTGATACTATCTTTTCAGATGAAACTCAATTTTAATATTAGCAATTGACTGAAGAAGAAAGATGACATTTGGTAATTCTCTCACTAGTTGTCTGTTCTTTATAGGGAATCCAGTTGAGGTAAAGTAGTACTTCTGTTTCCATAGCATTCTAAAGTAATAGACAACTCCAAAAGCACATCAGCTGTCAATATAATTTTTTTATAGTAAATGTTATTTTTAGAGAAGTTTTAGATTATGGAAAAGTTACATGGAAAGTACAGGGATTCCAATATACCTCATCCCTCCCTGTCCCACATTTACCCTTTTAATAACATCTTACATCAGTGTGGAACATTTGATACAATTTGAAAAACAAATATTGAAGCATTGCTACTAACCATGGTCTATAGTTAACAGTATGATTTACGCTTTACACTTCAGAGTCTTATAAGTATTGACAAAATGCATGTTGGCCTGTATCTGCCATTGCAACAGCATGCAGAACAATTCCAATGAACAAATAATGCTCTAACTTCTACCTATTCTTCCCTCCCCACCCCTTAGAATTTCTGGTGACCACTATCTTTATAACAAAGTTACAAATTTTTCCATTACTACAAAAATAATAAGTCTACTTTGGTCCATGGTTGAATTCCTACTTTACATTTTTTCATTCCTCAAACCTGAGGATTTTGGGATGGTGATGCCCAATCTGCTTAATACTGAGCAGGTTCTTAGATCCTATGGGGCAGATGACAGGGACTGCCTTGTTGCAGTTAGAGAAAACATTTTTGGTTTTTGGAATGGTTGTCCATCAACATTATTTTGTTAGTTGTCCTGGTCAACTCTGATGAACAAGAGAGTAGGTGTTGGCCACAAGTTTGCTGAGATTCAGTGTTCAATTAGCTAGTGAACAAACCAAAGTTTTAAGTCTCTAGGATGTATATTTAATGAGCATCATGCTAATTGTAGGTAGAAATAAACAAGGTAGAAAAATCATGTGTGGGGGAATTATAAACGAGTCTGACAATATTACATTGGGGAAAAAGATTATCATATATTCTAAGGCAAGGCTCAATGGCATTTTATTTCATGGGCCTGAGTGCCTTGAAATCTGGATGTCCCTAGAGCCATTAGAATCACCCTGGTTTGAGGGTTTGTTTACTATGTCAGTTAATGAGATCTGCCTGAGACGTCCATAAGCATAACTTTAGAAATAATATCTCAACTCACTTTAAAATCTCTTAGCCATAAAAACATTTTTGTATTGAAAAGTTCTTTTTTTAAAATGTTCTTTTAATACAAGGTCTTTTTTTGCACATACATTACTTGTTGGAACTCAGTATTAATCCCTGTGGTCAGGTAGGTACATTCCCAGGATTCATGTGCCATACATGGGAGAAGTTACTGAGTTTATTTTGTGAGGTTGGCTTAGAGAGAGTTCACATTTTAATAATAAGGAGGTTTCAAGGAGGTAACTCTTATCCAATAGTTATTATTAGGCTAAGTTTCAATTTTTCAAGATCACAGTTCATAAATACACCATTAATATAAAATGTTTAGCATACTCTTCTGTTTTCTTTTATTAGGCACTTCCTATGTACTCTAGAGATTCTTACCACTCTATTTTAGAACATAGCAAGATTCCCCAGGATGGGAGTTTAATATTTTGCTGGTTATTGTTTGGGCCTCCACCACCTGAGATAACACCTTATGAGAAAAGGAACACACTCATATTATGTAGAGGCATGTCCCAGATGCACCCTTCCCCACAAATTGTACCACAACTGACAGCCTGCACAACAACCCTCCCCTGCCATAGATATGGAAAGAACACTCCCACAATTGTATTCTCAATCACAGTAGTCAACCTCCCCAAAGTTCATCTGTTCCTTCCTCTAGCCTTGTCCCCAGTACAATGGATGGCCCAACAAGCACACTCACACTCCAGCATGATCTACCTTATTCACATTGATGAACCACCATCACCCCATCCACTGCCAGAGCATGACCATCCACTTTATCATAGATTCTGCCCAGACTGAGTATTGGCTTACCACTCTCTATTGCCTTTCTATGACCTGGTTAAATATTTTCCAGACTTTACCTCCACGAATCTGCTCCATATCCTTAGTTCATATCAGTGAGATCATGCATTTCCTTTAGTAAATGGCTGTCTTTAAAAACACGAGGTCTTCAAGATTCATCCATGTTGTCATGTGTCAATACTTCAATCCTTCTGAAAAATAAGTAATAATCCAAATTTTTATACCACATTTTGTTTATCCATTCATCCATTGATTGACACGTGAGTTGCTTCCAAATTTGGCAATTATGAATAATGTCACGATAAACATTGGTGTGCATATATCTGTTCATATTCCTGTTTACAATTCCTCAGGGTATATCTCTAGAAGAGGGATTGCTAGATCATATGGTGATTCTATACTCAGCTACCTGAGGAACCATCACATCATCCTCTACAGTGGTTGTACCATTCTACATTCCCATCAGGACTGGATGAGTGTTCCTCTTCCTCCAAATCCTCTCCAAAACTTGTAGTTTTTTGTTTTTTTATTGTAGCCAGTGTAGTAGATATTAGTTGATATCTCATTGTAGTTTAGATTTACATTTCCCTAATTGCTAGTAATTTTGAGGATCTTTTCATTTTCTTTTAAGCCATTTACATTTCCTTTTTGTAAAAGTGTCTATTCAAATCTTGTGCCCATTTTTAAATAGGTTGTATATCTTTTTATTTTTGAGATATAAGAATTATTTTTATATGGTAAATATTAAACCATTATTGGAAAGTGTTTTCCAAAATATTTTCTCCCAATGATTAGGCTGCTTTTTTACTATCCTGACAAACTATTTTAAAGTACTCTATTTTTAATTTTGAGGAGATCTCATTTATCTAATTTTTCTTTCATTGCTTGAACTTTGGGTATAAAATTTATGAAACCATTTCTCACTACATGATCTTGAAGAAGCTTCCCTTCATTATCTTCTGAGAGGTTTATAATCTCATCTCCTATATTTAGGTCTTTGATCCATTTTCAGTAAAATTTTTGTATATGTCATGAGATTGTGATCCTCTCTCATTTTTTGCATATGGATATCCAGTTCTCTGAGCTAAATTTGTTGAAGAGACTATTCTGTCCCCATTTGAGTGTGCTTGTTGGCCTTGTTGAGTATCATCTAGTGTATATGCATGGGTCTATATCTGAAACCTCAATTTGGTTCCAGTGGTCAATTTGTCTCTATGTTAATGCCATGCAATTTTGAACACTGTAGCTTTGTAATGTGCTTTAAAGTCAGGTAGTGTGAACCTTTCAATTTTGTTTTTCTCTTTCAAGATGTTTTTGGCTATTCAATGTACCTTATCATTCCAAATAAAATTGATATTTGGATTTTTGAGTTTAGTGAAAAAATGGTATTATTATATTTTATTGTGATTACATTAAATCTCTAAATAAATTGGGTAGGATAGACATCATAATGATATTTAACCTTCCAATATATGAAGATGGAATATTCATCCATTTATTTAGGTCTTCTTTTATTTCCTTTAGCAATGTTGTGTAGATTTCTGTGTACAAGTGCATTACCTCCTTAGTCAATTTCATTCCTAAATATTTGTCTCTTTTTGTTGCTATTTTAAAAGTAAATTTTTTCTTGATTTCCTTCTCAGATTGATCACTATTAGTGTGCAGAAATGCTACTGTTTTTGCATGTTGATCTTATATCCTGACATTTTAGTAAACTCATTTCCCAGCTCTAGAAGCTTTGTTGTAGTTTTTTTGAACTTTCTTCATATAGGATCATGTCATCTGTAAATAATGAAATTTTCAATTCTTCATTTCTAATTTGGATGCCTTTTATTTATTTATTTTACCTAAGTCCTCAAGTATTTCTAATAAAATGTTAAATTAAGAGTTTGACCATGAGCATACTTGTCTTGTTCCAGATCTTAGAGGGAAAGCATTTAGCATTTCACCATTGAGTACGATAATAGCTGTGGGATTTTCAACTATGCCCATTACCATGTTAAGGGAATTTCCTTCTATTCCTATATTTTGATTTTTTTTTTTCAAGAAAGAATGCTGTATCTTGTCAAGTGTCTTTTCTGCATTGATAGAGATGATAATTTGAATTTTTACTTTGACCTATTAATTTAGTGTATTAAATTGATTGATTTTCTTATGTTGAACTATCCTTGAAAACCTGGGTTAAAACACACTTGATCATGAAGTATAATTCACTTGATGTATTGTTGAATTATATTTCTATGTTGAGGAATTTTGCATCTAAGTGTATTAGAGAGATTGGCCTACAGTGTTGTAGCATTATTACATGGCTTTGGTATTAGGGTGATGTTGGCAGCTGTAGCAGTTTGGCATTATTTATGAATTCCAAAAATAGGTATTGGGTTTTGTTTGTAAATTGGTCTTTTCCTCTGGGCATGATTAAATTAGGATTAGGGCTTTGATTGGGCCATGTCAGTAGGGT
Source organism: Cabassous unicinctus (assembly GCA_029593785.1). Classification (NCBI taxonomy): domain Eukaryota; kingdom Metazoa; phylum Chordata; class Mammalia; order Cingulata; family Chlamyphoridae; genus Cabassous; species Cabassous unicinctus. The sequence continues at coordinate 3,169 of JAQZBX010006886.1, read as the reverse complement.
GTTTAGTTCCCACCCCTTGTTCGGTGGGGACTTATAAAAAGGCATGGCAAAGGACAGAGTTGGAGTTTTGATGCTGGGGTTTTAATGCTGTAGCCTGGGGAAGTAAGGACACAGAGGACCTTGGTTGTGAGGAAGGAGAGAAGGCCCCAGGAAAAGAGAAGAGCCATTTGCCTGATAGTCTATAGCTGACCTTGTGTGGAGAACTCAGCTTGAGCTTGGATAGTAGCAAGCCCTGGGAAGAGAGGAACCTAGGAAGACTGAACTCTTGGCAGATATCGGCAGCCATCTTGCTCCAACATATGGTAATAAACTTTGGTGAGGGAAGTAACTTACGCTATATGGTCTGGTAACTGTAAGCCTCTACCCCAAATAAATACCATTTTGCAAATGACAACAGATTTTTTGTATTTTCCATCAGCATTCCTTTGGCTGGCTAATAAAGCATCATAAAATGAGTTAGGTAATGTTCCCTCCTCTTCAATTTTTTGGAAGTGTTTGCACAGAATTGATATTAGTTCTTTCAAGAATGATTCATAGAATTCGCCTATGAAGGCATCTGTTTGTGAACTTTTATTGTTTGGGAGGTTTTTGATGCTAATTCAATCTCACTCCTTGAGATTTGTCTGATGAGTTCCTCTATTTCTTCTTTTGTCAATGTAGGTTTCATATATGTTTTAAGAAATTTGTCTGTTTTATTTAAATTGCCAATATTGTTGGCATATATATTTCTGAAAGTGTGATTTTATGATACTCTATTTCTGTGGGGTCAGAGTTTATTTCCCCTCTCTCATTTCTGATTTTATTAGTATCTTCTCTGTTGTTTTATTTTTTAGTCTAGCTAAGGTTTTGTCATATTTATTAATATTATCAGAGAATCAGGTTTCGATTATAGTAATCCTTTCTAATGTTTTTTATTCTAATTTTCATTTAATTCTGTTGTAATATTTCAAATTTTCTTCCTTTGGCTTTCTTTAGGATTACTTTGTTTTTCTTTTTCTAGTTCCTCCAGGTGTGCAGTTAGGTATTTCATTTTAGGTCTTTCTTCTTTTTTAATGTAAATACTTATGTCTATAAATTTCCCTCTAAGCATTGATTTAACTCCATCCTATTAATTTTGATATTTTGTGTTCTCATTTTCATTCTCTTTGAGGTAGTTACTGATTTCTCTGGCAATTTCCTCCTTGACCCACTAATTATTTACGAGTGTGTTGTTTTACTTCCATATTTTTTTGCCTCTTCTGGTTGTATAACCCTTATTAATTTCCAGTCTCATTTCAGTCCTGTAAGAGAAATTGTTTTGTATAATTTCAATCTTTCTAAATTCTTTGAGACTTTTTCTATGACCTAGCATATGGACTATCTTGGAGAATGATCCATGAGTACTTGAGAAAAAGGCATATCCTGCTGTTTTTGGGTGTAATGTGCTGTATATGTCCATTTGGTCAAGTCTCTTTAACGTATTATTAAGATATAATGTGATTGTGGGAACATGGCAAATGGATTAGGCAGATAAGACTCAGCTTTCACTAAAACAACAGAGAAAGAACCAGAGGCTGCCTTGGGGACCTACTTTTGGGTACAGCAAACCAGGACACTGCTTCACAACTCCCAGAAGAATGAGGGTCAGAGAGATGCAGAAGCCAAAACAAGTAATCATGAGATATTCAACCTCCCAGCTGCCAGGAATGGTTTCCCTCTCCCACCCTTGATATATTAAGTGAGGGTAAAACTCCTGGTGAATGAATCTAACTGAGAGGAGAGCAGATGCCATCTTCACTGCCAGTTCCTTTGGATATATATATATAGAATGGAAAAGTACTCTGAGTCACTTAGGAAGGTCCTGGGCAGATAAGGAATCCAGGGGAAAATTGTGGGTTGCTTGCCTCGGTGACTGGAAGAAGCACACATACCTGGCCCTCAGGGTGGATAGCCTAGGTGGATCTCCTGGCCCCCTTCTCCAAACAGGAGTGTGACAGCAGATTCCCTGTGAGGATGAGGGGTCTAAGAGGGTAGAGAGTGATTTCTTTGTAGTGAGTTTAGCCAGCTGGGCTCCCCTTGAATATCGGAAGGGACCCATATTCGACAGGGAGAGGGGAAGGGTATCTCCTAAGGCAGGCTGACACACCCAGCTGCCTAGGTAAAGAGAGGAATTACATCAAAGAGGAGGCAGAGAAAGGTGGATGATCAGCAAGACTCTGGTGGGCTCCAGGAAATCTAACCTGCCAAAGAGAAAAGGGGCTGAAAGCCTTCTGAAAGGTTGACTAACCTAAAGAGGCATAATAGCTCAGTGAAAGAATTCCTGCCTAGCATATATGAGGTCTCTAGTTTAACTCCCAGTTCTTCCTTGAGAAGTGAGCCACCAGGTTTTCAGGCATTCAGCTGAAACTTTATGACAGAGAACATATAGACACTCACTTTGTATTAGTTTTCCTTGGATCTCTTATTTTTTTTTAAATTCCTTTTTAAAATTTCCCTTATTTTACACACTAAAATCTGGTTCAAAGCCAGAGGGCAGGCTGCAGAGTGAGTGATTGATGAACATCAGCACCCTGAGGAGATCTTTAGGGATCTAAGAGAAAAGGCAATTTTTCTTTGTTTACTTTTGTTGTTTTAATTTTTTAATTTTTCTGTTCTGTCTCCTTTTTCAAAATGAGTTGCTGCTGTCTTGTTTCTGGTTTATTGTGTTTCCCCTTCCTTAGTTTCTCTCCTGGTTTGTTTTTCTTTTCTTTTTTCTTTTGTTCACTGATTCACTCTATCTACACTATTCTTTACTCTCCTTCATCTTTATATCTTCGATTTTCTGTTGTTTCTTAATTCCACTTCTTTTATTTGGTCCCCAATTTTTCTTGTTTTTATTTCTCTCTCTCCTTTTTTCTTTGTTTACTTATGTTTTTTTACTTTTTTCCTTCTCTCTCTTCTCATTTCTTTAACTTTTCTCACCATTCCAGGCTTTTAATTCATTCTACATATTTTTTTTCTACTCTGTTTCCTGCTTCATTGTTTCCATTCCACTTTTCTAATCTTATTCTTTTGTGCTTTTACTGGTGTTAATTTTTAAATTTCCTAGGTCTTGTATGGGTCCTCTCCTAACTTTTACTATTATTATTACTATTATTCTTTTTCTCTTCCTATCTCTTTCCTTTTCTCTGGTCCTTTTTTTTTTTTTTTT